>CAJRST010041110.1:827600-879879 GCA_907169785.1 Menidia menidia
TTTCTTTTCTTTTTGTTTTGTTTTGTTTTTAGCATTCTGGATTGATTTCGACCTACCTTGTGGCGGGTCTCCAGGGCCCGGCGCATCTCCTCCTCGGCCACGCTGAAGGTGAGCACGTCGTGGTTCTGGTGATAGCCCTCCACGAAGCACGTGGCGCACAGGGAGGTCATGTCGTGGGAGCAGAAGTACTCCAGGGGACGCTGGTGGACGGCGCAGCCCTTGATGGCCACCTCTTTCAGGGGGTCCACCAAAGTGTGGGCCCTGAAGGACTCCTTCTCGTGGTGCCTCTGCAGGTGCCGGGGGCAGAGGGTCACCTCGCACTTGAGGCAGCTCTTGACCGCCCGGCTCTTGTTCTCTATGCAGTAGTCGCAGAAGACCGCCGGCTCCTCGGGGTCAGCCGGGGGCTCCGCGTCCGGTTTGGGCGCCGTGGCGCGGTAGCCCTCGATGATGTTGCACAGCTTGAAGTTCTTCTGCAGGGACTCCACGCTGTGGTACTCCTCGCGGCACTCCGGACAACGGGGCGGCGCTTTGCCCATGATGTCCACGGTGTCGGAGTTCTTGTAGATGCAGGCCCGGCAGTAGTTGTGCCCACAAGGGAGGACCACCGGATCGCAGAAGAGCTGGAGGCAAATTGGGCAGCTCAACTCCTGAGCAAGTTGCTCCTCCTGCTTAGATGAAGACATGACGGGTTGATAGTTTTGCGGCTTATTTTTTCTTTTATTGCTCTCCTCTTATCTGTCTTCGCCAAAAAGTCTCCTTCTCATGCTGATTCAGCTCTTGGTTCTAGGCTTATCTTCCCAGGCAGCAAGCCCACGCTGAGCCTGCAGGTAGGTGACAGGTAAAGGGCAACGCACACAAACAAGAAGGAAGTGAGCAGCTCCTACTTATTAGTCTGGCGGGAGGTGGTGCCAAATGTGCGCAGAGCAGCATTCCTCTTCGGCTGGCCTGTTTTTCATGTGCTGCCATCAAATGACACCAGCATAGGGGTCACTGTTGATGGTAAAAATACGCAAATCCCAGGAAACTTTTTTTGAAAAGTGAATTATGTGCCGGAAAACCTCGCTTGCCAGAAATCACAGAACACAAAATAGTCCGGCAGGATTACCGAAAACATGACCCACGCTCAAGGTATTCCAAGTTCCTTTCGGTTAGTGTTGTTTTGCTTGGTTTTCATGGGGAATTCCAAAAACCACAATTCAATAAAGTCAACAAAACATACTATGATTTAATCTAGATATTAAAAAGTGCATCTTTCTGGGTTCATTTGCTTATAAATTAGGTAAAATGATATTCAAACTCATACAGATCTTAGTCTCCTGTTGACTGTAAACATTACCAAGACAGAAAGTGCTCACAATCTCCATTTCAGTGAGTGCTTACAGGGTTTAAAGATCTGGGTTGAAGGGATGTTTCAGAGAAAAATGACAAAAGGTCAAGTGGAAAAGAAAGAACAATAAACATTCAGGCAATCCAAGGTGGTTTCCTGTAAAATCAGCAGTCTATTTTAGAGTGGTGGTAGCATCTGTTTCCAAAATACTTGCTGGGAGGAGGGGGGTGGCTACCCAAAATCATGGTCTTTTTTTGGCCATCTTTTTAAGGAAAATGAGTCTATCCATCCATTTCTAATTCAGGTTAACCGGTTTGTTGAATAATGTTTAACTCATTACAAGGCACCATCATTTCTTCATGATTTTTTTGGGATGATTAATCCATGTGTCTCCACATTCCTCTGTATTAGGTTCTTGTAAGGTTGCAGTTACTGGCTGATCCTGTTCATCCAGCCTTTATGAGAAACGTCTGTTTGTTGGTGATGAAATATTTCATCCGCAGGCTGAATTGTGAGTGAACTGTAATGTCAAAGGGTTACAAACAAAGAATGACCAAGACATTTAGACAGGTTGCCCTCTGCTGACGTTCATTAAAAAAAAGGAAAGGAAAAAAAAAAGAAGCCACCTCCTCCTTAAGACCTGAGGTATCATGTTTCTGCAGCTGAAACACGTTTTGGTTTACTGTGTGATGACGGAATCTAAAAGAGATGCACATTGTTTGCAAGACACCTGCAAAATATTGGACCAAGCACAAATGCCACAATGCAACTGTGGGCGGAAATATATTCCCAAAAACATTCAGTTTAACTTTACTTTAAAGTTTTTGGGTTGTTTCTGTGTTACTTCTGTTTTATTTCTGTTGTGTTTACCTTTCCACATCCACCAGAGGTCACCAGTGTCTGTTCTCGGCTGTGGATGAACACCTCGGATAGGTTTGCTGTGTTTTCCAACACACTGTGAGCTTCCCTGATGAGCCATAGTTCTTTTTCTCGTGTTTTATTGCCGATAGCTGCTGTAGCTTCAGTGTTTGCTGCTGGAATATCTTCCCGTGGTGGATGGTGCATTATTTGCAAAGCCCCAACATTTGGATCTGTTCTGTTTCCAGATGGAACTCTCTATTCCGAGAAAAGCATTGCATTTTGTGGCTGTAGGGATTGTCTTAGAAATTATCTCCCCCTTTTTTTTTCTACGATCGCCTACGGGCGAAATAAAAACTCGGTAAATGCATTTCTTTGTTCTTTACTTTTGACTGTAATGCAAAGCCTTTAAGTCCTGGTTCCTTCGCGTAATCCACGTCAAAACAGTTCCCAAGAGGCACACAGAGCCTGATTTTCAACATTGCTACGGAACAAGATCATTGTATTAGGTCTGTTGAGGACATATTTCAAACTGTCTGGGCTTTCAGGGCTATATCTAGTACAGAACATATAGTGAACAGCAACCTAGAACAGATAGGATAACTTAATATCTAAGTAACAACACATCCAACCTGTACTTAATTTTTCCAAATGCTAGATACTGCCCACCCCAGGACTTAGATGTAGATTTGGGACAGTTTTCTTTTGACAACTGCCTGCAGAAAATGCAATAAGAGATCGAACCTTCTAACCTTTAAGTTACATTAAGTTCCCTGATCTCCAAGAAAGCATGTGTCCTTATCATCTTTTAGTCATTTCTGGGTATTTACTTGATGTTTGTAGCCATTCCAAATGAACAAAAATCTTTGTAAATTAGCTTTGCGTTCTAGTTTTGCTATTATATAAACCATCATGTGCTGATTGCACAGAGCTGCTGATTATTCAATCATCACAGAACCTGATTATCAGCATTCTGAATGTGATGTCAGATGCATTGTGGAGGTGTTTTTTCCAGCTGTCAGAGACTGTAAGAAGGGATTTGAAAAAGATTTGCTATTTTTTCAGAAGACACAAAATGATAGGGCTGTGTTTATGTGTTCTGATGCATTTTTTCTGAGTGTTGGACCCCTTAAAAATGGTTCCACATCAAATATATTGGGATTTTTACAATAGCCAAGGTCAGTTTTTTCTCTCGCTCTGGATGCAAGCTGATTCAATCTATTCAGCCCTTTGTTTGAATGACACATGGATTTTTTCTAACTTCAATGAAAAACCTTCCATAAATTCAAGTTATTTCACCTATTTGGCATTAAAAACATTTTGTAAAACTTACAAAATGTTTTTCATAAATTGAACACATTGATCTTAAATCAGGCGATAAGATTTTTTTTTTAAAGGAGGCTATAAGTGTGCATATACTCTCAAATTACACTGGAAATGTTGTTCATCAAAGAATATATAATGATGTACCATAACAGTGTATTTAAAAAATAAAAAAAATCATCAATCACTTATTTCAGAATGGTTCAATTCTGTCTGTTGAACAGTATTAAATCCTATTTTTGCCAATGATAAAATTTAATGAACTATTGTAACTGGAACAGTGTTTGGCTGTATATCAGATACACATTCTACTCTTTTAGGGGCCTGAGCTCTGCAAAGACATGTGATCCTCTCCAAATATCTAAACATCCAGTCCTGATGGCTGGTTACAGCCCTGAACTGTTCTTTGGATGCTCTGCTCAGGAATGCAGCTCAGCAAAGCCACAGAGTTAAGCTCTCTGTCCTGTTCTGAGAAGTTTCATCTGAGAAGACACTGTACAGAAACATATAAATCGAAGCGATCCACACGGGAATTCCTGAGATGTTCTGGGGAACTTAATTCCCAAACCATCTCCTTGTTGTGTGAGCATCTGTCATTTGTGTCAAATGACAGACGACGTTTTGGGAGTCATTTAAGCACAACGATGAAAGCAATTTCAGTATCTTTTATGGTTATTTTTTAACTTTTTCATTAATCTGCATCCTGTAAGCTATTCTAATAAATCCAGTACTGAACAGACGGGTCACTGCTTTGAATACTGAAATGGGTTAGGGTTAAGGTTGGTTAAAAACAGCATCGTGGAGGTTTTTCATTGCATTTTTCTACAAATACAAAACACCCAAACACCTAATCCTGTGTGACCTGTCCACTCATGGTCATTGTGGCTTTATGGCCCCATCTTGAGAAAATGGAGGACCTGAAGAACTTTTCTGAAACATTGTATGCTGCGGTAAGCTAAGTTATCTTACAGCTAACTGTATGAACAGTAAAGATAATCAAAACCCAAAGCATGTCCATTTTTATGTCACATAAATGGATCTATAACATTTAACCGCGTTAAACGCTTGTTTTCGATACGTGTGGATTATCAATGCAGGTCTGAAGCTCCCAGATTTGAATACTGACATGATAATGTCTAGTCAAAGATTTTTCACCACTTAGATAATAGATAATAAATACAATTTTTTGTACATAAAGCAGTCGTTTTCAAACATGGAATCGGTTCATTGTGAATTAATTCTTCAGTTTCCGTGGAGTTGCTGGCTGGAAGAGAGGAAGACAGCTCATCCAACGGGTAAAACGTTGTATTCTAGTCTGAAATCCACATAAAATGGAAGAAGTGTTGTGTTTTAACAGCACAATAACACCACATCTAACGCAATGGTTGAGTTTGTTTGACAGGGATCTGCAAATGCCCTCTTGTTTCTCCTCTTGTAAGTTAAAAATGTGGAGATGTGTGTTTGTTGCTGGATGCTTCGTTTTGAGCTTCGTTTTATTGTGTTGTGCATCATAAATGCTCAAAACAGGACAACTCAGACACTCTGAGATTTGGGAAAATTAGACACAAACCCTCTGCAGAGTTCCTCTTCTATCTCAGTTACTGAATTTGACAGTTCTCAACATGTGCTTTTATCAGTGTTGTGTCAATACAGAGGGGGGAAAGTGAATCATTCTTTTGAGGCACATTCAGTCTATCTCATAGGGTGAACAACTGCCCCAATACCATAAAAATACGTATTCTAAATGAAAATTAAATGTCTAAAAGCATTTTTGTCTGTGTTAACTTCTACTTGTGATGGGGGGAGAAGAGTTTTCTTTAAACTATAGATTTAGAAGCAGAAGTTTGTGCTTTTTGTTTGGGTTCGTGAGACCTGCCCTATTGTTTTAAATTCAGCTCTGCCAACAAAAGTACAACAGCTCCATCTACAGCGTGAACACACTGGTAAAGGAGTCACAGACTCCGGGTTGGTTGTTTTTTTTTTACAAGATTGCAAAGAAACTGCAATGATTGCACAGCAGTCAAACATTTTTTGGCTCATGTGTTGCATCATTTCTGCCTTTTTGATGTTTGAAAGGAAATTGTTATTTTATTAACTTGTCAAACTGTTAGGCTTTGAATATTAGATTTACAGTTTTTCATGAGATATTCAGTATATTGATATTCAAAGTAAGGCGAATTATTGTCTTAAGATTGGAATTTGTAATGCTTTATGCTATTCGGCCTTCAGTTAATTTTAGCTGATCAACAAAAACCTTTCAGCCAAGCTTTTTTATTTTTTATCATTCAAGACAACATTGTAAACCATAAAGGGTCAGGATCTTTGCTTGCCTATTTTATCGATACATGGGGATGGGTCTTGCTGTTGGCTCACAATTTGACATCACACAATCACCAACTTGCACATAAAAGTAAAAAACATATTCTTTCTTAACGTGCCCATTATTGCTGACGCTTTATTTGTACAAAACACCCATCAATTAACTATAGATAATGCATAAAGTTATCCAAAGGTAAAGCTTTGAGGATCTGTAATGAGCACCTTTCGGTGCCAATAAGCTCAATATAGAAGCCCAGAAATGGTTGGGAGAACTATCTGGAGTGCTGTTCACCCGACTCTTTAGTTGGAAACCTGAGAATAAACCAGAGTAGATCAAGAGTAAAACATTTACATTTATTGGGTCACAGGCAAAGTATTTCAGTGAGGCTGAGTGGGCCAAGAGCCCAGAGATCTGGGTGTGATGGGCATTATCTCCTGGGCTAGGTCCACCTCTTCAAAGGAGGACTGGACACAACCAAGTCCTATTGGCCAGTTACCTCTGATAATAAACAGGCCAGGTCCTAATTCATTTAGATAACATTGGAATGTGGCAACAAATAGTGTGTGTATGTGTTGACCTACAGCTGTGGAACAAAGAAAGAAAAAGAGAGAAAGAGAGAGTCTTTGGGCACAGCCAGAGACTTCAACACAAAATATAGTTATAAAAGAAAATAAAACATCAGTAATTTATATAGATCATGTGATAGCATACTAGAAAAAGAGCTCTTTTCAACAAGAAGGCAACTCATTGGAAGGAGTTGAACAAATGATGTGGCTAAGAGAGCAATTCTGTCATACTGAGCAGCCATGTGCACACAAGAGAAATGTTATTGTCTGTGGTCAGACAACAGCGGTACTTCTTTTCAGTGCGGTTCTCAGCTAAGCAGATCCAGGAAAAAAGACTTCCCGGGCTCTGTTTCCGAGCTGTCCTCAGCGCAGCGTCACGTCTCTGTAACAGACCGCTAACAAAAGCCTCTTCTCTTGTGGAGGTGTGGCTGTGGGCCACGCTGAAGCAATGTGAGCCTTGGACCGGGAACCGAGGCGAGATCCGCGTGTTTTTTCGGCGGAGGGAAGTTTCAAAAGGGTCCCGGAGGCCTCCGTTCTGATTCACAGTACTCATTCTTTCCTTAATGCAATGATTGGACTCCAGTGCCCGACGCCAGCTCCGTCCTCCCTCCAGTTCTCCGCTTGAAATTTCAGCCAAATCACGACCAATAAAAAAAAGGAAGAAAAAAAACACTCTGTCTTTGTTGTTTCACAAGCAAGAACACACTGTTTTAATTCTAATGACTCCTCTCTAGAGGTCATGGATCATGTTAAGGGAAAAGCCCGCTTTAATGTCGTATTCTGCAATAACTAAAAGTGCCAAAACCAATCTTCAGTTTGATGATAACACATACGCATTATTATTATTTTCTTATCTTAGATTTTCCGTGTGTGAAACTTTTACTATCGCCTTGTATTTTATGTTATCTACGTCATAATTAAGTATTTTATTCACTGATCAACCAAAGCAAAAGAACACATTCACTGGTTTTTTTTTTACTGTATATGAGTAACATTAAACATTGTCATACACTTGTGTTTGAGTCTGAGTGCTTTTATATGTTCAGCTCTCATCATAATTTAGAGAAGTTCTCCATTAACAACAATTACAGAGAAAGGTAAATAATTCAGTGTTGTGTCCTTCAAAAAGAACCTCCTTGTTTTTTTTTCCTCTGGGCTGTTTACATTGTTGTGCCCTAAAGAGGAAAACAGGGAATCAGCATATTTCATCAGCGGAAAGATGGCAGAACCCCTTAAAGGAAGGAAAATGCAGATCAATCAACATTTCACAGCAGCCACAACATAACAATCATTTTTCCTGATTTCCTTCTACCTCTGGACTCTTTTAAAAGGCAACCTCTGATGTGCTGAGCTGGGGATGGATTGCCATTCAGCGAGAGGGGGGGGATGGTAGGGCCTCGCTTTGGCGGAAATCTGGAACCCATAAACTTAGGCAACTTTCAGAACAAGAGGCAAACGTCACAACTGTTCAATCTGGTTGGCTGCCTGACAAAGCGTGGTCTCCTCCTTCGCCGCTGCGATCGGACCAATCGTTTCGGGTTTCTCCTTCCTGCTGCCCTGAGCTCCGTTTTCCAAAAAACGCCTCCCGAGCCAATCAGGGAACCAGGTGGGAGGGCAACTGGAGGCTTTCGCAGTCACGTCCCGTTTAAAAGTCAGATTCATGTTGCTGTTGTCTCACATGCTGTCACCGGAGCGGGACACGGAAACGATTTCCACCCACAGAGACCGGGAGAGATTTTGACAGATTTTATCCACATGTTTGGATAAAAAAACTGAAAGAAATCACAGCTGAGTAGTGATTTCTGTCCTATTTTGGCTCGCTCAAATGTGATAAACTGAACAGTTGGATGGAGCGGATCAACAAAACAGCGGAAGATCACAGAAACTCCAAGAGCAACAGAGGGAGCTCCCCAGGACAAACAGAAAAGGGGGGACACCTCTGACCCGACCAGAGGGGAGACACGCTGAGGAAGAACTGGGGAAACTCAAGACTGCAGGATACATTTTTGGTAAGGAGGAGAGAGAAAGAGAAGAAAAACGTGGCCAAGCATGAGAGAGGAGGAGCCCCCGAAGGATGACCACCACGAGGGAGGGGTGGCTCCCAGCCAGGAGGATCCGGGAAGACCTCTCTCCAACACCTGCCCCGTCGTGGTGGCAACACCGGGGGTCAAGCGGCAGATCGGGGATCAGCTCGCTCTCCCCAACGGCGTGGTCAAGCCGAAGGACGGGCTTCAGACGGTTCCCAAAAAACCCAAACGGAGCCCCCAGCATCGGCCCCCTTCCTCCGGCCCGTCGCTGTCCCCGGCCTCCAGCCACAGCCCCGGAGGCCTGTCGGCCCTGGAGGACCCCCACGCCCAGCGGGTCATCGCCAACATCCGGGAGCGCCAGCGCACGCAGTCCCTGAACGAGGCCTTCGCCTCCCTGCGCAAGATCATCCCCACGCTGCCCTCCGACAAGCTCAGCAAGATCCAGACGCTGCGGCTGGCCTCCCGCTACATCGACTTCCTCTACCAGGTCCTGCAGAGCGACGAGATGGACAGCAAGCTGGCCGGGTGCAACTACCTGGCTCACGAGAGGCTGAGCTACGCCTTCTCCGTCTGGAGGATGGAGGGAGCCTGGTCGGCCATGTCCGCTGGCCAGTAGTGGTATTGACTTTCCAAAACGTTGGCAGGAAAACGTTCTCACTCCCACGGAGGGATGTCGAAAGCCATCGAAAGTCCCGTGGAATTCCTTTCCACGTTCTGTTTTGCCCCAAAAAAATGCAGCCACGTAAGGACAATGTGCTCAAAGACTGCTGTTTTTGTCATGTATGTGTGTTCTGTTTACATAGATCGCAATGGAGGACGGGACAACCTAGAGAGTCCACATTTATTCAAGTTCAAGATCCCGTTCGGTTAAAATCTTGTCGTCTGAATTGTTGCTTCTGCTCGACAGAAGGGTTGTTTGTGTTGGATCCCCGTGACCCATCAGCCTTCTCAGGTTCTGGAGCTCAGCAGCTGAGTTTCAGCCATCGTAAAGTCTGATTTTATCACTTCGGTGAAGAACAGTTTAACCATCTTCATAGGTACGAATACTACGAGCCATATTTAACTTTATTTCTGATTGGGGAGTGGGAAGTGTGTAGTTTTAAGCAATATGAATAAAAAGCCAGAATTGGTGGAACAAACCACACAGAGCAGAGGAACATCCGAGCTGGAGAGACAAACCGACGTTGGACTTTTGACTTTTTTTTCGTACCCTCTCGACTCCTAATTTTCCAAAAGTTTGACGTTTTATGAATCCCTGGCTGCCTCTAAACCCAAGCAATAGAGGAAAAAGGAGCTGAGGGCAGTTATTCCTCTCGATGCCAAAAAAAACACGCACAAAAAAACAACAACCCCGAGCTCCTTTGTTTCTTCTGATGCCAAAAAAACAAACTCCATTTTCCCCTCGATCCGGCCAAATTTTGCTTAGCTTGCACGAAACTGCGATGCAGATACAGCGGACTGACGAGAGGGCGTAATGAAAACAAACGCTCCCCGAAAAGCCATGAATCACGCGTGTCATCATCAAAGGGGGAGGCTGATGTGGCTCCCTACTGAGCTCCCATAAACCACAGGGAGTGATGGAGGAGGTGAGAGCTGATTTATGCACACAAATGTGGACACATGTAAAGGTGTAGCTGCGCCCGTGCACCCATGTGCTGGGAAAAAAAAACGTTTCCCTCTGTGCCCGAGTATCTATTTTTCCAATGTCAAATCGTAAATCCGTGTTGCGTTCTTACAAGAACGAGGTCTGAAACTGTGCAAACAAACATGGCTGGCATGGTTTGAGATTCAGTTAAACAAGCAAACTTCAAAGAGGCTCGCTGGTTCCAAAATACCTCCGTGACGGGACCATTTCTCCCCTCGCTGCCAAAATGCACAAAGACCCAGGAACCTATCATTAGAAGGTCCGTGGAGGTAGCTTAAGTTTCCAGCCTCCGTGAAGACTTATGGAGGCCTTTTTCTGAGCTCGGCGTGACTGCAGCGTGGGCTCAGAGGGCTTAACTACACCGACATGTTAGAAGACACTTGACATTTGAAAAAGAAATCAATTTTGGTCCAGGAGAGAGGCGGGGGCAAAAGCCCCAGCACACGTCGAAGTGCAAGAATGCTAAATTTGTGTATTGCGTTATTTTCGTTTTTTTTAAATAACAATCCGTGTTCCAAAAAAGAGGATTTATCTCCACTCTGTGGTACCTTAGGGGTCGTAAAACCCGCCCGCGTGTGTCTGTTTTTACCAGGAAGCAGGACGTGGAAATTATTTAATTTGTTCAACGTCCAATGTTGAATCGTTCGACTGGGATGTTCATTTGAGGGGTCTCTGCGGTAAGATGTTTGCCTCTTTTTTTTTGTCTTTCCAGCTGCTGAATAAACTGAGTGTGATCCCAAACATCTCCACTCCCTTCTTCCATTCCTGCTGTTTCAATCACGGGGTCGGGGACGTCAAACGGGGTTTAGCGCATAGAAAGAGAAGTCAACTTTTTTCTTGTTGAGAAATTCTTTTCCAGAAGCTCATGCACTTTTTTTCTTTTCTTTTTTAGAAAAAACACGGTGACTAACAGTGTGGAGATTTATTCTGCCACCCCACCCTCTTTGTCTCCTGTCTCTCTTGTTAAATCGACTCCCTTCCTTTCCCTTCCTCCCTCCTGCCCAAAAGTCTTGCTTTTTTTAACGAGATCTTTGTGCCTTTGCCTGGTCATTCAGGAACAGTTAATTCCTCCAAGAAGAACAAGTTAATGTGCAATTAAAGGCTCAGGCAATATTTATAGCCTGTTTGGACCTAAATTACATGCTATAGTTGCACTCCATCTCTTCAGTTGAGCAACAGTGGGCTTCAGCTCATGTATCCTGCCACTTTAGTCATAGCTTAATCATTAAAGCTTTGACATGAGGTATGAGTAAACTTTTAAACTTTTAAAAGCTGTGCAATTAATAGATTAAGAAGAAATATGGTGTGTTTGTAAACTGGAGTGAACTTACTTGCTTAAGACTTTTTTCGAACTTCACACTATGTAAAAGTCCCGAAATGGCATTGTAAATATTACATTTATTCAGTCCATTTTAAATATTCAGTCCATATATCAAACGAATGATGCGTTTCAGTTCCTATTTAACTATCTAGATCTGTGTAATTTGACTTAGAGTGCTGTTAATATTCAGTTCTTGCATCTACAGGCTCAAGGCTTTTTAAAAGGAGGCTAATAATTTTATGTTATTTGGCATGCTCTTGTGTTCATGCAATCAAAATTTCACAAATTCTCACTTGAAACTATGAAAAATAACATTCTAAATTGACATGGGCATAAAATAGTCCAAGTACCTCAAACCTTGAGCAACTCGATACATACAACTGTTTATTTTTAATAAGCTAATTGGTCATTTTTCAAATGATTAAACTCCATTTGGAAAGCGGCCGTGTATCTACAATTATATTCCAATTGAATTGAGACATGAAATTTTTCCCAATTGATGTTCAACTCAATACAATAGCGTGAACAGTTTGAAACCCGTGTGGGCTTCACAGCATTAGCCCTCCCCTCACAGATGACCCTCACTAACAGCTTTGTATCGTCACAGATGCTGATAAATGACTCTGCAGCCACGATTCCCAAAAACTATTCAAAAGGAGGACTGGTCAGGCCACAACCCATTTTGGATGCTGCATCCGTCCAACCCAGGCTGTTGATATCTGGCTTTCTCTTTGCGTTTGAACTCTCACTTGGACACGAAGCAGGGAATTGCGCCAACTGACAAAGTGTCCTGAAGTGTTATGGAGCCCGAGTGGTGATATCCTTTACAGAGTGATGTTTTCAGCGCCGAGCTGGCCGAGAGGTTCAGGGTCACTAGCATTCAGTTTTGGATTTTAGTCTCACTGCTTACAGAAATGTCATTGTGTGGAGAAACTATTTGTTCCTCATTCTGTGGTACATTCAAATAAGTATATGTGGACATTTATCTGCAAATCATTGTATTTTATTTCCCTTTCACACAATTAATTAGAAAGTGGTGTAAAAATAAATTAATGAATTAATCCAAAAAACACAAACCAGCAAGTAAATCAAAGATGGTCAGAGGCACATTTGGCTTTTGTCATAATCCACTTTGGTACCCGCCTGTACATTTACTTTGATTTTAGCGGGTCCTCGTTTTCCCCAGAAAATTCAGAAAGCTTGAATGATTTGAAGTGCTCCAAATCAGGGCTGTTCAGGCAGAATCTTTGCGGACCAATCTAAATATTAGTACATTTCACAATGCGCAAAGTATAGGAAAGTAGTATATTAGCATAAAATGTTGCAACTGATCAGAACATATGGGAAAAACAAGCAAAGATATACCAATACTAAAGCCCGTTAAATGCATCCTCCTGGAAATAAACTGATTTAAAAGAATAATGTGTGTAAAATGTTTTGGAGTGTATTGGTTTTAATATAATGCAAAATACTGTATGTACAAAGTCTGACAGAAGATGTTAGATGTGTCTTTCCCTAAATATACAGTAAGTAGCTAATCTTTAGTATGCTTTACAAAAAAAAAACAAATTAATCTATCAATATGTAGATATGCTACATCTGTATATAGACATATAAATAATCTAGGTCCAATCTACAGACACAACATGGAAACGTGGAGAAATTCAAGACTTTAATACATATAGTGGAAATATTTCTTTTAATCAAGAAGAAAGACAAAAAGTAGAAAATAGACAATCTTTCTATACATACACATGGTGGGAAATGTGGAAAAAATCCAAGCAAGTTACAAATAGAATGAAATAAAAATTTCAATGTCATGTTCGGAGATACGGAGTTACTGAGAGTCCAGTTAACTAAGAGTTGCAAATACACATGCTAGTGAATGCATCGAGGCACACGTGTGATGTGTATTTTGGTCTTCGAGTTTTCTATTTACAGTGTCTTTCTTTAAGAAGAAGGTAGAATTTACAAGAGAATGAAAGAGAATTAAGAGCCGAGGCAGTACTGGCCTCTACACAAGTAGAAAAAAAAAAAAAATCAGCCACTAGGATTATAATACAAATGGTCATTTACAGTATCTGGGGGACACAGACACTAACGCATACAAATGCATGACAGAAGTGTGCATATGTACAAGTCAAGTGCACGTGTAATCACCAGTGCTCACTCTCTCTCTCTCTCTCACACACACACACACACACACACACACACTCAGACATTCACTTCACTGACAGTTCAAACATACACAGCGTGTAATGTCAAAGCTGGAAACACCTGCAAAGAGCAAACTACATACTGGATCCACTCACTCAGAACACCAATCCTCTCGAAAGTTTCCTCTCAAACAGACTTATTCTTCAAAAACAGTGGGACCTCCGCTACAGTGAGATCTGAAATTTTGGTCTTTACTGTGAAACCGTTACAGGTAAAGCTCCTCAGCATATGGTGAAATGGGCCTGATCAAAACAAGCACCCGCACGGTTTTCTAACCGGATCCCAAACTGGTAACACTTCTCACGGCCAAGTGAACTCCAACCAAAAAAACGACCCAAATCAGAATGATGTTAGTTTTAAGTTTCAGGAGAGTTTAGTGTGTAGATTATCTTTTTAATTGAACTTAAACTAAGTTAGAATTTTTCCTTTACTTTTGGCCATTAATTAAGACTCAATGCCCTCCAGCTCCAATCTTAAAACACGAGAAATGGTCATCAAAAACCTAAAACAAAACAACTATAGTAAGTTCAATTTTGCAAAACAATAACCTCCAAACTAAAAAACAGTCTAATGTTGTCATGCGAAGCCCTTACATGCCTTCTAGCACGGAGGTCCCAAAATTGTCCTCAAATGACCAAATTCGGGCTAGACGAAATACTCTATTGTGCTGTTTGGGCTAGCTGTGTCACGAGAACACTTATCATCAAGTACAATTCGGAGAGAGAGAGAAAAAAGAAAAAGCACACACACAATAAAAAAGGTTTTATCCAACAAACTAAACGAAATGCATCAGTATGAGTGTGACTAAAGTTTTTAAGGTAAAGAAAACATTCAGACCAGATCAGGTCATTGTACTCATAAGCAAACGGTATACAAACGACTGCATATGTGATGTTCATCTAAATCCACAGGTTCAAATGTTGTCTTTTAAAAGCAGAATGTTCATACCTGTTCTTGTATTTCATCTATACAGTCCCATTACCAAGAGCAGGCCGTTTAAGGCAGTTTTCTTTGGATGATGTCCATTAAGTGCATTAACAGTATCGCTAAGAAAGAACAATACAATGGTCCTCAGTGGTGCCAGGGTGGAATGAACACTCCTTTCGTCTCAAATATAAGTAATAACATACAATATTCAATACTAGTGGTACAATAATGGTCCAATGTTGCTTCAGATGCGTGTTGTTTTTCTTTATGTGTACGAATGGTAAAATAAGACACTGAACAGCAGAGGAAAAAGTTCTTGATCTTAAAATCTTGCCTACTTGTCAAATTGAATTAGTAGGAAACACAACTTTACAGTATTTAAGCCCATACGTAAAGACAAAGAGACTTTATAAGACATCTCAGATGAAAACTGGGAAAAAAGATGGTGAGCGTCACCATCATCCAAATCATAAAAAACAAAACAAAAAAATTAAATAATCTACAGAGAGGACTTTTTATCCCAGAGCTTTGGAATTTCTTCTGGTTCACATTATGGAATGAACAGTGCAATAAAACAACAAAGGGTCATTGTCTTTTCTTTTTCTTTTTTTTATATACATAACCAGAGCTGTCCACTTTGTGTCCTCCTGTTCTCTCGTTTCCTGGAGTTCTTTGCTGTGTTCTAGTGGTTAAACTGTATGTAATGACATCATCAAAACAGGCTATCTCCATCTATACTCTCATCTTCCTCTGGACTTTTTCTTGGAGATTTTATTGCATTGTATCCATCAAGCACACGTGCACGTGCACATGCACATGCACATGCTTTACACCTGCTGTCACAGTGGGTTCGCTCTCTATCGTTTTGCAACTCGTTTGGTCAGCATTTACTTGAACTCTGATATGTGAGGCAATGCGGTAGAGGGGAAAAATAATCAATAATCCACAGTCGTTTTTCCCCCTGAAACCTGATGTTGGTCTTAAGATAAGGCAAAGTTAAGGCAACAAGTCAGCTGCTGGGACACAGTGCTTCGAGGTGAATCAGAGGTTTGTGGCTCCAAACCTCGGCACGTAGACACGAGTCCGACGTCAGTCACGAAAAAAAAACGAAAAGTCAAAACGAACTTGAACTGCTCTTTGGTGAGGTTTTACGAGGTTTGGGCCTCGGCCCAGCCGTTGACGGCCCAGCGGCGCTCCGATTTGCAGCTTCGGCGTGGAGCCCCGGCCGCGGCGCGAGCGAGAAGAAGGCTAGAGGTTGGGGGGGTGGGGGCTCAGTGGCGGTGCGACAGCGCAGGAGATCCAAGGCCACAGGTGGCGCACGCTCCGTGAAAAAGCGACTTCCGTGAGGTGATCGGTTGAACTGTCTTACATGGAGTCACTGTCATGCTCCATTGGCTCGTCGGGGAGGCTAAAAGGAAGCAAGCGAAACAAAGCAGGCGTCATTTAGAGGTTTAAAGTTAACTCATTGGCTGCCAAAGACGGCTATAGACGTCTTTTATGTTTTTCAACGAGAGTGGCTGGGGGACGATCTGCTAATGCTTGTCCGTAAATATCGGCTTCTAGACAGAGTATGTAGTAACAAATTGACCCTCTAGGTGGCAGTGCCACTTTTGATGGGAGATTAGCATAGACTGTAGGCAAATAAGAAAAAGGTAGCGGTTCGATATGAGAGAACATGTCGCCGGTGAGACGCAAGTTGAGGAAGAACGGAATAAGGTAGAAACAAATTTATTTTTCCTGATGAAAGAAGAGTCTACTCTTTCTTTTGGTGTGTTCGGTGTTTACATAGTCATAGCACAAACTATTCTGTGGCTCTTGAAAAATCAGTCAAAAAACGGGCAGTCAATGAGTCAACGAGAGGTGTGGGTGTATCGGATCGCCCGTGGGGCGCCGAGCGGGGTATGGACCGTACCTCTTGTTGGGCATGACCCCCACAGAGAGCGAGGCCAAAGCGTTGACGGCGTCCGTTTCCTCGCAGTCTTTTCTCTGAGCAGCCAGGTGCGACAGAGCCACCGCCCCTCCGTAAGCCTTCACGTTCTGCCAGTACTGACCTGAAACGCAAAACGCAAAAAACGTGTCGGTTTGGCGTTCAAAACCAAAAGCAAAGAAGTCGGCAGCTTGCACTGCTGCTCACTTTGCATCTGTATGACAGTCTGGAGGGAGCGGACGGCGTTGGCATTGGGCTTTTGGAGCAGGGTTTCCTCTGGCATTGGATCCTAAGCAGACGAGGAAGGAGGAAAATACCAGTTTAGTTAAAATAGTGTTACTTTTTAACCCGCTCATTTCGGGGAATTTTTAAGAAGCTTCAAAGATGCATTCTAGAGATACACTATACAAGTTCACTCTTTTACTAAGCATTCGTTACCTGAATTCCGAGGAGCGCACTGACGCAGGCTTCAGACGCATCACAGATAGCCGTGAGGTCATAACCCCCCTCAAGGGCCAAAACCAAACGGCCCCCCGCAAGGGACATCAGCTGGCGGGTCAGGAAACCGAAACCTGTGGTGCACAGACACATGCATGTTAGCAAAAGGTGAGCCGAAACAGCTGCCGACCAGTTTAGCCGCGGTTTTCTATCTTCCCGCTCCAACAAACCTGCTACTAATCACGATAATTATTGTTACATAAGGGATCGAACGAGGCACAGCACAAGGCACAATGCAGCCCTTTCAGGATTGTCTGTGAAGGCAACCAACGGCCCACAAAGTAAAGCTCTCAACAACGTTTGTTCCGGACCAAAAAAAAAAAAGAAAGGAAAAGAAAAGAAGGAACGGAGGTGAGGCCTTTCACTTGGTGCTTACATTTGGCGGAGACCTTGTACCCGCCCAGAGGGGGAGGGTTTCCCTCCGCAGCGTCGAACCCAGCCGACACCAGAACCACATCGGGGGAGAACTCCTGGGCGATGGGCATCACCACAGACCTGCAGACACACACACACACACACACACAGCCCACCATGACTGAAATGATCGACCAAAGATCTGGTGCATTAGAGCTTAACACCGCTCAAAAGTGTGTGCAAGCATGTCATTTACTAACCAATATTCTGTTATGGATCTCCTGCCTCTACTTACTTTAGTGAGTAGTGATATGATTTCTTTTTTTTTGTGTAATAGTTTTTATCCCCGATTTGCACATTTAATAATAATTTCTACTCTATTTCATCCACTCACACACAGCGACTTCATGCTAGACACAACTTAAAGTGTATCATTCAGATATTATGCTGCACATCGTAAGATAAGAATTGATTAGGATTCGGTTTTCATTCAAGCACAAACTTGACTGAGATATGAAGAAAAAAGATGAAACACAACATTTAAGCAGCCTGTCCCGAGCTGTCAGCCATAGAAATAAATATTTTCTCGGTAACAACCAGCAGTGGCCCGCATCCAAGTAGATTTGGACGCAGAGGTTCATGACATACAGACTCAAAGATGGATTGTTTTTTAACCCGCTCACACATGAAGACTGACCCGTGATTTAGCCGTTTTCATATCAAACTGGGCATCTCCAAACTGGACAGCCTCCTGAACATAACAAATATTCCTGATCCGCTCTAAAGAAGTCATTAACTTGACAAGTGAAACCCAGCTTTGGCAGATCCCAGACTCAGCAGCTCGAAAAGGGGCTGACAAAGGACTATTGTTCCTGTGCGGGAGAAGCCCTAAAAAGCCTCAGCTGAGACAAATCTGCTCAACAAAGACATGCTGATGTCAGATCTCATGCACAGTTTGTTTGTGGACTTGAATCAGATGCATATTTCCTTAATGCTATTGTTGTTAGGAAGGAAAGCTATGCTGTCCAGAGGTGGGTGGGGGGGGTGGGGGGGTGGGTTGACTATGCAGCTCCGTGCTGTCGGTGAGGTTCAAAGCGGCAGCGCGCAAGTCTGTTTCCCATTAGGGGCTTGTCACTCTCCTCACGTCACTGAACAGAGAGAAAAGAGGAAAAGCAGTCCATCTGGGATCCATTTACCTTCATTATTCTGCCCGGGGACTTTGGAGACCTTCCTCCCTCCCCGTCTTTGTGCGCACACACTTCAGCGCACACGCACACGCGGCTATCACGATCACATGCGAGAAGTCAACATGAGCTCATAGACAGAAATGAGCACAGGGTGGAAGCGTGCATATGCATTCCAGCATTAGCATTTAAATGCTAATATCCCCTTTTGCACATGCAAGAGCCGAACGAGGAGAGGAGAATTCATCTTGCGGCAGTTGGCTGTTTAAGATCAGATTCGCCACATAATCAATAAAGCAGCCGTACACTTAATCAAACTGATGTGGACATGGATCAAGAGCATGCACTCACACACACACACACACACACACACACACATATATACAGGCATGCAAACAATACCCGACCACAAAACCCCAACCCCGCCTCCCCAGCAGAACCATTAAAGCAGACACACTAATGGAAAGATGGAGGGTGAAGGGGAGAAGGGGATGCTTATTAAAGATCAATCAAGGGACGACAGGAAGAGGGAGAACGTGTGCTGGTCGGGGTGATGGAAAATAAGGAGGGTGCGAGTGAAGGATAAGGTGAAAACGCAGCAAAGCCCCCCTCTCTGAAGCTCAGGCACACACAAACATACCCATAAAATGCATCCCATTAAAGAGGCTCGAGATTTTCTTTTACACGTAGACCACGGCACGCTTTAAAACTTTATCAATTACAAAGCGGCTGAGCAGCCATTTAAGTGGTGGGTGGAGAGAGGTGGGAGACTCCATTTTCAAGCTGTTAAAGCAAACCGCCTCCTCATTAGGGCTGAAAGGAGATTATGAGGCCTCGGCATGCAAAGGACAATCTCCCCAATGTCTTCTTACACATTCGAACGTGTAGACAAGCGTTACAATTGGGGGACGTAAAAGTCGGATTTCATATCAACTAGATGCACACGTTTTGTTTAGTTTTTTCCTCTTTCACTGATGTAAAGATTTAGAAATGAAGAGCATCAAACTTTAACAAACCCCCGAACTGCAGCAGCACTGTATGCAGATGGTAAATCAGATATATGGGGAAAAAAAGATCTCTTAAAATTCTTTACTCCCACTTCATCGAAGAAGAAAAAAATGGCCTTGCTTTATGCTGACAGTTCTCACACTGAAACCCCCTCCGGTAGCTAACATAACAGGATGGTGATTCACAAGCCTCGGTTTCTTTAGTTTTCAAAACCTGATCCGCGAATACCCGCCGAGCTCGTGTGTTAAACTCTGTTCGGTCGACTTTATTTGTTTTACACATGTAGCAGTAACTCAGCCTCATCTGTAGGTTGACTTTTACATATTTTGTCATATTTGGTTCCATCCCAAAGACAGCCGGCATTGGGTGAAACCAACCTGCACCCTCCCAGTCTGAATGATCATCCCTGGAAGATCTGTCCACCTTTCTGTTGGTATGCTCCACAGAAAGGTCAGAGGTCAACGTGATCCCTTAAATAACTTGTATGTCAGAATGCTTTTTTTCCCCGAAGCATTAAATAAATTCTCTGAATTATAACAGATTTAGAGGTGAGGAATTGACCAAAGTCTTTTGAGCTCAGCTGACAATGACATATAGATGTTTTTATTGGTTTCAGGATCGTGGCTCATTCATTAGAGGAACTCAGTGTTTATCCCCGTATGTTTGTTTGGAGCTCATGTAAGCAGACCCATGCATGCATAGCCCTCCCCCCTTCCCCATCCTCCCACCCTTTAAGTCTGGGTGCGATCCACCGTGCCTCTATTCCAGTAACCATGCGGTTGCCAATGTTTCCTTGGGGTCTGAAGCACCAGACGACCAACAGGCCCACACCGCTGAACCTTTATTGGAGCTAAAACACCCACCAGTGACTATTATCCAACCCACCAGCAGGAAGCAACAGTCCGCAAACTGTCAAACACAAGACCTGGAGAGCATTTACTGTAAAACATCTGAAGGTATTGGAAACGGGGAGCGCCAGACACATGCTCCCCAAATGACAAGGATTATTAATTACGCAAGAAGTACGTCAGAGGCGACGCAGGGCCGAGCCTCTGATCAGCTAGAGTGCGTCTGTTGTGGCTTTGTGTTGAGGAAATGGCAGGAATTGTCCAATTACAGCTCGACAACAAAATTCCACGCAGGTGGTCGTGAAATTTTAAAAAAGGCATTGAATTGAGTAAATATGAATTTTTGCGTGTTGTCCACTAGATGTCTCTCCTTGATACAGACTCAAATCAGCACAAGCAATGTAGCATTTTACCAAAAAATGTGGATTCAGATTTGTAAACAAAATATGAAGATGTTGAAAAATGATTGTAAGGACAAAAAGTCCAGAGTTATGTAAATCTTTTGGTAAAGTCTCTGTGGAAATCCTGTTTCAACCCGACTGTCAAGAAATAAACGAAAGCAGCATACGATCACTTTCATCCCTTAAACTGCTAATGACATCTCAGAGTTGGGTTCTACCTGAACGCGGCGAGGTATTCAGCGTCCCCCATCGGTGGCTCCAGTCCTCCTGTAAATGCCACGTTCACGTTGAAGCCCTCACCCGCTCCGGTGCCCACCTAAAGCCAACCAAAACCGATTAGACCGATCCCATATCCGTAGTTCTGTAGTTCAAATCAGGCTTTCACCCACCTCAGCTGGTGACCCGCTGCCGGGAAAGAAGTTTCCGTCGTCATAGCGATGAAGGGAGATGTAGAGAACGCTGGGGTCACTGTAAAACACTTCCTGTGTGCCGTTACCATGGTGGACATCCTAAGAGGACGGGTGAGGGAAGTTATTACTAAACAAAATCCAAAGCCACAATCCTGGATATTCGACCACTAATAACTGCACGGATTAGATGAGCACGCAAAATCGTTTTTGCTTGAGGATAAGAGAGTAAACAAAGGTCTTACCCAGTCAACAATCAGGATCTTGCTGACGTTGAGCTTGTGCTGGAGCTGCTTGGCAGCTATTGCCACAGAATTGAAGTAACAGAAACCCCTAAAAGGCAAAGATGTGAATTGAAAAAAACAACCTGGGTCAAGCGCCGTTCAACAAGTCCAACAACCAGCGGTGTGACCCGCACTGAGACGGGCAGAGGGGTCAAAGATGGACAATGTTACGATTCATTGTGGAACTGCATGTTTTAACGCAATGCATGCGTGTTTTGTATGTTAAGTCCAATGTCTTAACTTTCAGATAGGACTGAAATCTTTGCCATGCCACCAACCAAAGCAGAATTATGGGAATGCAAAGTGTGCACACAGACTGGGTGCCATGGAGACGAGCCAAGCTGATGACCCCACACGTGTCCCGGGCTTCTTATGCATGGCTCAAATTGAAACTGGAAGCCATCAGGCTGTGCCACAAATTAGGGACTCAAGAAATATGGAATTCAATTAAATCTAATGATTCTCTCTGTAATTACTCAATTAAAAATAAACGTGTTAAAGTCTGGGCTTTAGAAATAACACATCAGCCTAAAAAACATGCTAATCAAATATTACTGATCACTCACATTTGAATTGAGTTGTATTAGAACTATCATGCGGCATTTTGTAAAACAACTATAGCTTCAGCTAAAGATACTTTTTTTATGAATGAATCAAACCATCAGATAGAAAGTAATTTCACATTTTGTCTTCTCTCTTGCCTTCACAAGAGACAAAGCTCCTGTCTGGCTTGAACAAGAGGCTGAAACAGACACCCACACAGGGGCAGACTTACATTGGATTGGAGGGGTCCGCATGGTGCCCTGGCGGTCTGACCACAGCAAAGCCGTTCTGTGCAGAAAAAGAAAGACGCTATTCATCTCCGCCTCACCGAAAGACACGAGCTTTAATCAAACTTTAAATAAACACCCATATTTCTACCGTAATCAAACCTGTCATGCATCTCGACAAGACCTTTTTCTCTTGGCTTGTACGTGCTTACATAACTAACTGTTGAGTAGCTTCTGTTTTTGATTTTTAAAAAAGCCTTAATATCTGCAGCTCATATGGCTTCAAAGTGATTTACAAAGAATATAAACCTAGAGGAATTTCAAGAAGTGCTAGGCTAAAAATGTGCTGTATGACGCCTCTAATAAAATCATCTAAAATCATCCAGGATCATGTGCATTCATCTTTGCAACCATCATTCAAGATATGTTTCAGATTGTCTTGCAAATGAGTTAATATTTTGTTATAAAATGCCCACAGTCTGCACAGAATAAAAATAAGAAAAACATGCATTCATGCATGATTCAAACTGGCTGTGTGGCGTTCACAGAATGACTTTGGGCCTCAGACGCTTTGCTGCCTGATGTTGAACCAGAGTTTCTCACCTTCAGTTCCCCTTTGGCCACCCTGAACGACATTTCCACAACGCTGCCTGCCGCCATGCGGGACGCCGTGGTGGTGTGCGGCTCGTTCCAGATGGTGTCGTTATCCACCTGTTAATCAAAAAGGAAAGCATGGCGGACATCACAGGGAGCCATCCACACCCATCCGTGCATGTGGAACCACACGTCGCACTAAATACTGGATTTGTCTCAACAGTCTTTAACACGAATTTTTTACTCTCGCACACTATATTACCCTACAATTAGATTTTCTGTCCATCTGGCCCCTGGATTGGAATCTAAGGCATCTCTTTCATCCCTGGTCACGGCCATGCTGCTTTCATTAGTCCGACTTGTCACGGTTCAACACAGACCGTCAGCCCAACATCAGCACTGCGAGCTGAGCCCTCTATCCTTTCCTCTTTAATATCCTGTTTTCATTTCGGTCTTTTTTTCAATTCTCCCTTCGCTCATCTTAGTTGTGTCTCTTTGAAACCACATCATCTCCGGTGGGGCATGTTGTGCAGATGGGTGTTTTTCTCTTACCCCGACACCCCCACACGACAGCATCACGAACATCCTTTGAGAGAGGATTCCTAAAACAAAAAAAAACGTGCGATTCTCAAGTATTTTCTGTGCACCATTTTGAATATCATTTTAAGAGTGGGAAGATGCAGGAATGGAATAAAGGGAGACAACCCACCAGCCAGCTTGCGGTTGTCCAGTTTGAGTCTGTGCAAAGGGTTGGTGCCGTAAAACAGCACGTGGCGCTCCGTGTGAACCGACTGCAGCTCCTCCAGCGTGGCTTTACGGCCACGGATACTCTGGATGGACAGAAAAACAAAAAAAGCTTAATCTAATGCACTTTTATCACATACAGTGGGGGAAATAAGTATTTGACCCCTTGCTGATTTTGCAGGTTTGCCCACTTACCAAGAATGCCACGATCTATAACTTTAATCAAATGTACATTCTAACAGTGAAAGACAGAATCCCAAAGAAAATTCCAGAAAATCACATCATATGAATTTATAAAAATTGATAACCATCTGATGAGGAAAAATAAGCATTCTTTGTAAGTGGGCAAACCTGCAAAATCAGCAAGGGGTCAAATACTTATTTCCCCCACTGTTTGTGGCTTAAGGATAGGGGATGTGATTTTAAATGAGGAAGAAAAGTCGCAGACAGAAGAATCTAGAAGAAGTGAGACAGGCCCTTAACTCTAACAATGTGTAAATCCAAGCTGAAAACATTTCTATGACATTCAGAGGCAATTTATCTGCACACTTCACTCTATTTAACCAATGATTATAACCTGTTTTGCATTTTTTTCCGAATTTTTGCTTTTAAACTCTCACTTTTGTCTTTTGAATCTTTTATGTAAAGCACTTCGACTTGACTTGTACACGTATTGTGCTATACATTGTGCTATATATGGACAAACCGTTCTATCAGTCAGAGGGGGTCACTTCTGGAACAGCCTCCCAACAAACATCAGGGAAGGTCCCACTTATTGCACAATTAAAAAAGTACCTTAAACTGTTTCTCAAAAGTTCCCAGTCATGCAATCACTAATTTTTTTTTTTTTTTTAAATGTCCTTGTCTGAACGTGTTTCTCTCTGTTTTAACTGATATTGTATTATGTGATTTTGTGTTGTTTTGTCTTCCTGCCTCAGGACGACAGATGCGAATTAGCAACTATGCTAGAATCTGGCTAATTTACAATATGTATGAGAATGTTAATTAATGTGCACTGTCCTGATTAAATAAATAAATAAATAAAAATATACAAATAAATTTGCCTCGCCCCGCCTATCTCAGCGTCTGCATCCACTCAGCTAACAGATAAGGTAAAAAAACACTGACGCTGGACTGTTTTGGCCCTGGAAGTGAGTCTGTGCGCGCGTGCCCTACCTCACACTGGCCTCTGAGGCCTCTCTCTTGCAGCCGGGACCAGATGCTCTGTATTCTGCCCGCGTGTTCGGGATGGCTGCTGTTGTCTCCGCACGTGCACTGGTGCTTGAGCATCTGGGAGTCGTACACCAGACCTGCGCACACAAACAAACAGTGTTGGATAAGTTACTTTAAAAATGGAATCCGTTACAGTTACAAGTGACCTTGTTTAAAATGTAATTGTAGTGTAACTTTTTTGATTACTTTTAAAAAGTAATGTAACTAATTACTTTTGATACTTTTTGATTACTTTAAGGTTTTCATGAGTATTGATTAATTTTAGCATGTTATTATTAGCTATTGGCCGCAGCTAGCAGTTCAAGGCTAACGTCTTGTTAATGATCATAAACAACGTAAATAAATCCATAAATAAATCGGAGACAAGGGGCGCAGCGACGGCAGGTCAGTCGTATCCATATACAACATTTTAGTATCTATACTTTTTTAAGTATCGATACTTTTGACAACCCTAGTCTGAAATGTAGGACATGTCCGGGAAAAAGAGGACGTCTGGTCACCCTACAGTTGGGTAGGCTAGGTGGGCTAAAGCTAGGCTACGTCATAGACATCGATAAACGTTTGTCATGCAACACCAAACAGTCAAATATTAGTAAATCAATACGCTTCGTCTATCAGTGACTTGCTTATTTTTCAACGGTTTTTCTTTATATTTTTTAAAAAATGTAACTAAATTTGTAATTCTTAATATTTTCGGAAGTAACGGTAACTGAATTACATATTTTCTCAGTGTAACTGTAACGAATTACGGTTACTTTTTTTTTGTAATGAAATTACGTAACGTCGTTACAAGTGATCCGTTACTCCCCAACACTGCAAACAAAAACATTGAAAGCGAAACGATGACCCCGGTCGAGAGGTGGCTGACGCACAACCCTCCGATGACCGACTGAGGCCGCTTGAATCAAAGGGTCATCGGGGGGTTGCACACATTTGGTCACTCCTCTCGACCCCCCCCCGGCGTAAAAAGCGAGGCCGTCTCACCGGTGGTGAAGCGTGGTTTGGTGCCGGTGTCCTGCGCGGCCAGGCTCAGGGGCTTCTCGGGCAGGGTGAGGGAGGTGGAGGCCGGAGAGGACTGGGTGCGGGACAGGGGGCGGTGGACGGCCAGACCGCCTCCGACCCCGCCCGCGCCACGCAACACAGGTACCCCCAGGGTCTCCATCTGTCGGTGCAGCTGCTGAAGCTGCTTCTGCTGCTCCCAAAGCAGCGACTGTCCACCGACAGAGAGCAGAGTCAAGCCAGGAGAAATCAGAATTAGGTTTATTGCCAGGTAGGTTTTTCACCCACAAGGGATTTTTCTTTGGTGTTTGGTGCACAACACTTCTATGAGAAAACAGAAAAGGGAATGCAATGTAGAAATAAAAATATAAAAATATAGAATAAAATAAAATAAATAATAATAATAATAATAATAATAATAATAATAATAATAATAATAATAAATAAAATAAAATGCAGTTTGATACAATTCCATGATGCAAACACGAGTCCTTAAAGAACTAGTTAGGCTCCATTGTTTTGTACACTGTATGAACGTTAAGAAAGACACTTACAGAGTAAGTATGAGTTAGAGGTGAAGAGATTGAGTACATATTCATATGTTCTGTAGGCCCCAGAATTTAGCAGAGCCCTCACTTAACGTGGAGGATGCTTGTGCTCTTAAACGCCACTGACAGTAATTTCACTGATCTTTAAACAATCATTTCCCCAAAGAATAAGCTTCCAGTACTAAGCATGATGCCGAATTTATGCCTGTTTCATCAGGTTTTTTTCAAAAGACCAAACAGTTAGGCCACAGCTGGAACTCTTTAAGTCAGAGTTAGGCTGCCATCTACAGGAATTAAGAAGAACAGCAGTCTTCGTGTCTTCGTGAGTGCTCAGAGTTTCCAAACCTGGTTGAGTATGAGGGCGTGCTGCAGGTTGATTTGCTCCTCGTGGCTCTTGGACGCGGTTGGTTCTGCGTCCCTCCGTGACTCCGCCCTCATCCTGCTGTGATAGGTGGACTCAGTGGGCGACAGCCCGCCACCATCCTCAGAGTCCATGTCCTCGGACGGGATCTGATGCAGCCGGGGCTTCTCGGATTTGGACATTAGCTACAGAACACAGACAAATGAATTCACATTTAGTGCAAGTTTTAGCAAATCTAAAAATATCTACAATTAAAAACCAGTTGCTGAGGTGGGCTAATGGCAGACAGATATCTCTGGACTACAGTATAGCAGAATTTAAAATAAAGTCTCCCAGATTCTGAAATATTTCCTTGAGATTTTTCTGACAAACTTGACCTGATGCTTTCATCTACAGAAAAATATTTACATCAGCAAGTACCCTTGCTTCCCAGCTAAAATATATGTATAAATTCAGGACGTTTCCAGTTCAATTTGACCAGAACTGTTGGAAATGGTAAAATGGTATGAGTACCTTGCCCAGGTGAGTCTGCTGTTTGAGCCTCTCCAGGAGCTGTGTGCTGTGCTGCTGCTGGATGAGATGCGTGTGGAGGGCGCGGGGGCTCTGAGGAAGGGGCTCCGAGCGCGTTCTGCTTATGGGCTTGTGGGTCTGAACACCTGCTGGAGACAGGTGGTCCAACTGCTGTGCAAACGGTAACGGAACAGAGTCCAGGCCTGGAACTGTGGAGAGACAGGGTGGATAAGAGCAGAGGAACAGGTTCAAAAAGGCAGAGGAAGAATTACATGAAGATGTGCTAAAGCAGCTGAAATTAGGTTAAAATTGCCATCTGCTTTTTTCATAAATAGAGATATGTAGGATTCATAATGCATGGAATATGATTGTTTGGTCACATTAGTCAAATCACACAAACAAAAAGCGGATTAAAGGAATATTAACAAAACAGAGGTTGAGACATAAGTCTTAACTTAATTTTTGACAACCTCTGATATATTATGCCTAGAGGCTCGGCCTTTAGTGAACTTTTAAAAAAGAAATTATATTATATCTGCATGGGTGAGGGAGACGTCAGACAAAAACAGGGGTAAAATACTGTCTTTCATCAAATCACTTTACACCACAGTTCCAGTGTCACCACTGCTTTGTGTTGTATATTTTTTACTGGTCACACATAAATGCAAAAAAAAATAAAAAATCCTTGTAATATTTTCCACATGGGTCCATGCGACAGGGTATGTGAACACTAGTTAAATGGAACAGGACATCTGTCCTTTTAGGACAAAAAAAAAAACCGTCTCTCGTGTTTCGTTTAACAGTATTTGTAACTTTGAAAGGGTTTAGTCTTTAAGGGTTGTGACTATGTTGATTTGAAAAGAGCTACAGCTATAGTTTTCAAGACTAAAACAGTTCATTTCTTTCTTTTCATAGAAAGATTATTGACTTTTAAAGCGTGCGGTCAAGCCCATGCTGACTGGGTGTGTGTGCGGGCAGTGTGTGTGTCCACGGGTGTCTGTGCGTCTCACCAGTAAGAAGTGGAGAGTGCACCAGACCAGATGGCTCCAGGATGATGACCGGCAAGTGAGGGTTCAACTGACCGGCTTGATCATCTCTGCTGAGGGGGAGGAAGACTGGGGAGCCCCCCGGGGTGACCACAGGAACCCGGCCAACTTTCATGGAGGGCAGCTCCCCTTCAGCCTGCACACACAGATAAACAACGCTGTAAATTTAAGATTTCACTTCACTTCACTTTATTTTGGTCAATTGTCCACATTAAACACAAGAAACAACAAAAGGAAAAAAAGAAGTGAGGTGAAGTGAAGATTTGGCATCAATTACAGCTTCAACTACACACCGATCAGCTCCGATAACGCAAGATGAAGAGTCAAGATGGCACAGAAATAAATGAATAAACAAATAAATCCTAAACCACTCAAATTTTATCACAGATATTGATTAAAAAAAAACTAAGTAACACAGAAATTTGAGTCAGAGTGAAGCAGCATTTTAAGAGCACTGTGCTTCCTTTGACTGACGCATTTCCTTCTAAAAAACAGGATGTCAAAGCCGTTTAACTTATCAGTTCATTTTCTTTCACAAAGTCTTTGAAGTCATGCTTGTGTGTGCTTTTGAAAAAGGCCACTTTTACTCTGGGCCATTTCTCTCGCCCTCTTGCCTTTACCCTGGAGTTGGCCGGCAGTCCCAGAGTGATGGTGGGCAGAGCGGAGGAGCTCTGGATGGTGAAGTTAGCCAGGGATCCATCTCTGAGCAGCAGCTTCTGGGCCTGGAAACACCGAATAAAAAACTTTACACGCTCGGGCCTCTTAGTGCACCATCACTTTAGCGACAGTCGACGTTTTTCCATATTCTCAAAACGCGTTTTACACCACGTCGTTCTTCTGTTTTTTCAAAATCTGCGGCGCCTAATGAAATCAAGCTCAGCTTTTTGTTCCCTGGCTCCGAACCTGACACGGCCGAATGAGTCAGGACATCCACAGCAGGTGTGACCGAGGGTGTTCGGCCCTGACTTTCCGTGATTAAATGAATAATGCATAAACGGCTGACAAACAAGAGCTGCCGCGCTCCTGTGTCGCTGCTTTAAACATGTCATTACTCAACGCCGCGAAAAAGTCAATGTTTATGGAGCAGCCCTTTTAACACACACACACAAAAAAACAAAAAAAAACGCTTCACACGAGCCCAAAAAGTGGACTTTCTCTTTATATCCTTGTCCTATAATCATGTGCGAATGGCAGATGTGTGATCATAATTTACACTACATACTATTTTTGAACTGTGAGAGATAGTTACATGAGGTGTTTCGGGTTATTTGCAGTTGTGAATATTACGCGACGCAGTGGACAATGCGTGTGGGTTCTGACCTCGTGCGACAGGCCGCCTGCAGAGGGCAGCAGTCCATTCTCGCTGGGCAGGCTGTCGTTGGGAGAGCTGCATCCAGAGGCCGGAGTGCTGCTGCTGCTCGGGGAAGAGTCTGGAAAAGCACACAGTCGGGTGAGTTTTTGCCCACGTTCGTGCTTAAGATCACACGTGACTCTCAGATTAGAAAAATAGCTAAAAAGATGGCCGCTTAAAGCAATGACTCTGCATCGCTGTGATCGATTACCCAGCGTTTCGGGCACTCTGTGTCTGATGGTGGGCGGGGCACTCTCCTTGCGGGTGAGCGGGCTCTTTCGGGTGTTCAGGTGTTTCTTCAGCTTGTGCTTCACCTTCAGGTTCGGCTCGGAAGCTGAGAAACGAAAGCGAGAGAAAGGGAAATGTTACCGAACGCCATTGTGTTCAGACCCCTTTTACCCACCGCTGCTGCTGGCGGTAAAACCTCAAACATGAAGCTACTTTAAAGCTTTCGCGGCAGACATTTCGACTCGTCATAGCCCTGGAAACACATGTGTAACTAATCATAATCAAATGAGAATACCCTGCGAGTTGGGAAATTTAAGCGAGGAATAGAAAAATATGTTCAGATTTCAAAGGGAATGACGGAATGGGAAAAAAAAAAAAAGTCTATCAAGTCTAATTGATTTTTACTCATCTATGTTTTCTTAGCATGTAAATGTGAGACAACAGGAAAAATTTTGTTTTCATGGCCATCTGATTGCTATGATTCTGAGTGGATTCATTAAAGGCTAACATTTTCCCATCTATAAATGTGGCCAAAAGGGTCCAGTGGGGTCTTTTTTTGGTTGGAATGTTTATTCCATTTCATTAAAAATATGAGAGACGAAATGCGTAGCCAAACAAGTCAGATCTGTCATCTCGAAAGAAAACTTTATCTAACGCCATCGTGTTTTTGCGGAACACGGATATATTTACACGCCTCAGTGTACGGGCAGCGTGGGAAACTGGGTGACTGATATATTTCACCTGCTCTGCGCAACGGTGTGCCCTCGGAGCCCTCAGACGGAGGCTGTGATGGAGATGAGACTAGTGGCCGGGAGGTTAAACTGGGGTCAGGGCCCAGCTTTCTGAAAGAACAAAATAACCACTCGGTTAAACAGAAAGCAAGCACCCTCAGAAATCAGAAATGTACAGAGTACACAGGAATTTGACCTGGTATCCCAGCGCAACGGGACAGTTTCAATAACAAATTTGAAAAAAAAAATCATTTAAAATAACAAATGTTATTAACAGAATTGTCATATCATGTAGCTGGACTTATGTCCCTGGCTTAAATGCACGCTGTATTACCTGTATGGGACGGGGTGTGCAGTCAGAGAGTTGGAGTTTGTTCTTTCCAGTGCCGCCTGTTTCTGTTTCTTGAGAATCACTTCCTGGAGCTTCTGCTTTACTAAGGAACTCGCCACGGCACCTGCCAACCAATGACAACGACCGATTAATTGAAAAATGGAAGGGATCCCCAACCAATCGCGGCACAAATGGATCAGCGGGGAAAAGCCGAACCCGTGCACGCCACCGCTGCTTGTTAGATGCATAAATTCAGATAAACACAGCAAGTGAACCAGAGAAAAGAAGCAATTCTGCCAAAAAAAAACGGAAAAAACAAAAACAACAACTTTTATGCACACAGCGGTGAGTGTGGATGCACGTGTGTGTGCAGCTTTGTATGGGGACGCGTTTGTTTGAGTGTGTGTGCTCCGAACGTGTGTGTGTGTGCGTAGTTGTGTGTGTGTGTGTGTGTGTGCAAACAGGTTGACAGCAGGTGCTGCGACTGACCGTGTCAATATTGACCCTGTGACTTTACGCGCCCCGACCCAACACTATATTTAACTCTGATGTTGTAGCTCCACTTGTCGGGTTATATTTAGGGCTCATTTTAAAAGCAAACAGCCCCGAATGTAAAGTGACGCAGTTCGTCACCGTTGAAAACCGCACAACTTCAAAAAGGGACTTTCCTCTCCAGCCGCGAATAGCTCACCGGGCCATGATTATTTTTGAAGGTGTCATGTTTAATTCTCTGAGAGAAACGCCCCTAAATGGTTACTAAAGCTTGTACTAGCAGGTGACAGTTTAGTGAGCGTATGCATGTGGATGTACTCACTCTGTTGACTTTTGTCTTTGTGTTTAAGTTGCTGTAACTCCTGCTGTTTCTCATGGTGCTCCTGCTCCCGCCTCCTCTGCTCCATGTTAAACTGTCCCCATCGAAACAGAACCGAATTCAGCAATGTGTAGAAAGCAAAACCAACACTCGAACTCATCATTCGGTCGAAATGGGCCCCTCGTGGAGATGCGTTTACCCGGATCTGCTGATGTAGATGCTGCTGGGAGAAGGTGGTGCGGGGCTGCGGGGAGAAAGGCGTGAGGAGCAGAGGCGGGTGCAGCGGGGAGAGGAGCACCGTGTCGGAACCAGGCCGCATCCCCCGCTCTCCCACCCTCAGGTCCATGGAGAGACGGAGCAAAACAGGACGCCGGCACTGCCACGGAGGAATCTGGGAGAAGAGAAACGGGGGGGGAAAAGAAAAGGAGGGTGTTGAGTTTTCTTCATCTCCTCTTAGAGACATTTGACTCAACTGTGATGTAAATGTGACCCGATCTTAAAAATAAATAAATAAATAAATAAATAAATAAATAAATAAATAAATAAATAAAACAGTATTATTCATACTTTGCAGCAACACAACTCAGAGCTAAAAGCTCAAAAGTCACATTTTGGAGCTGTGTTAGCTGTTGGGCAATGAGCCGTTATATGTGTGCCTGTTTTTCAGGGTTTTTTGGGGATGAAAATAAAGAAATAGATAAATAAATATGAGTTGTGTCTGCTTTGTTTTGGTTTCCGCGCACATGCCAGTCAGCCTTTTTCTAACGCAAACACACACATTTCCATGCTCTTTGCATGCTGTTGGGGCCATTTGCATTGCATTTGGTGAGTCAGTGGGAAAGACTGCCTCATCGGTCACTAAATACAGGATCCAGGAAGGGAACAGCTTGGGAGAAGGCACGGGGTGGTTTTCTGCCCATGACATTTTTACACGCACACCCACCCAAACACATACACACACACACACACATACGCACAAACATCTGTTCTTGCCTATGCCCAAAAAAATGTACGGTGACTCACATTGACGAAGGGCTTCAGCGTTAAGTACAAATGATCTTACAATCCATCATATTCTAAGACGAATACACACGTGGGGATATATACACACACACAAAAACACACACACACACATATAGATTTCAGTTATGTTTTTTTTTTTCTGTATCGGTTTACAATTAGGGATTCTAATGAAGGCACAACGCTAGTACACAGAAAACAGGCTCCAACAAACACCTATTGCATAAACCTGCCTGATGTTGAAACCAAAACTTAACACACACGCACACACACACACGTACACGGCAAAGGCCTGAAATAAATGCCTCTGACATCATGTGCGTGCTGCTATGCCAGGTGTTGCACCGTGAGAAGTAAACATCGCCCAGACAGGTTTGACCAAAGGCCAACAAAGGCCCCTGGGATCGAACCGAGTGGAAGAGATGGCCGTGTAGTCACAGTTGTTTCGCTCCTTCTTTTTCTGGGATAATGTGACATAACATTTTTGTGTGCGCGTAGCATGGGCCGAGTCAGAAATCACTTGGCAAACGCACACATTCACATGAGCCTGCATTCTCCATAATGACAACAAAGAATAATAAGGTTATTATTCCGAGGAAACTAAGAAGAGAACACACTTGTACAAGGAAACAAAGGCCGCTTCAGTATAAAGACACACACACACACACACACACATTCGGGAGGACCAGTGTCTCATGCTTTCCCTGCCTCCCATGGGTTATTAATAGATACACACACACACACATACACACACACACTTGCCCAACATTTACCTACACAGGATCTTTTGTTTCTGTGGGGAAAACCACACACACACACACACATTCACACACACGCACACACTTGTAAAGTAATCCGGTGATGTCACCTCTGGTTTCTGCTTATTAAAACGTGGAAATTTATTGAAGTACATGAGACATTTGAATCTCCGTGGACGACATAAAGAGGCTTTGACTGACTTTGAGCACACTTGTTTCCATTGCGTGCACCCAGTGAACATTTTTTTTCTGGACGCACTTCCTTGTTGATATCTGATGACTCAAAGCTCCAGAATGTGTACATTTTCAGTTAGGCAGTATGAAAAAAAAATCTGTTAATGACACAGATAAGGCACCATGGGAATAGACCTCATTCTACCATTGATACTTTTAATTTTTCTACATTTTTCTACTCAGTTGTGAACCCATAAAACTGTTTTCGATGTTTTTTTGTAATACTTTGAAGGGTTCGATCTCCCATTGGCAGACAATAATGCTGAGTATCAAAGGGAGTCCTGGTGTATCCGGTGTTATTTTAAGTCTAAAAAACCAAATAGTGCGGCAGCCACATTTAATCCTCCGGTTTTTCCTCCCCTGGGCCTCTCCGCGTAACACGACGCACTGATGTTAATAGTTCTTAGAGGACGATATCGCGTTTCAGCTCATTACATCTGCATGGAGTTGTGACTCGGAGAAGAAAAAACAAATCTTGACCTTGTGGTCGAGATTCTGTGTTGATTTCATTTAAACGGCGAGGCTTTTTCTAAGCAAACAGAGCCGAGAAGGCATGTGTAAGAATAACACAGGACGCATGCGGACCCGGTTTACTGTGGACGCATGTGCACAATCACGCCACGGGTCCACTCCAGTGGTTCAGGTAAGCCGATATGTTCGCCGGCAAAAAAAAAAAACCAACTGCCAGGAAAGTCAAATAAGTATTAAGAGCGCAAACGCAACCTTTGAAACGTTATCAGCACCGAGATGAGGGGGATTTCGAGTGGTTGCTGTGGTTTCTGTTCTGTTGGAGGAATTCCTCTTCAAATAATCTGAATCACCGGCAGTTTGAAAAAAGATTTTTTAGCTACTGGAACTTAAATCTTTGCATTTCCATCATGAGCATTTTAAAGCTGCACAACACCTGTTGAGCCGGGTCAAGGCAAAGCAGGAATTGTGCAAAATCCAGATTTGGTCGCTATCCTCCACTCATCCTTTTGGTTCATCTTCTTTAGAATTAGTCAGTGTTGGAAAATGGGGGAAAAAAAATCATTCAAGGTTGAAGAAAACATGTAGAAACAGGAAAAGATAGAAAAATGTACAGGCCATTTTTGCGACTACAGTCATTCTTAAAACAGTAAGAAATGAGCACAAAAGCCTAAACTAAACTAAACCTGCAAGTTAGTGAGAGTGTTTGTGAGCGAGTTTGTGTCCAAGTATCAGTGTGTGATTGTGAAAATCATCAAGGGAAACTGGTATTTGAGATGGCTAGGAACGTCTTGATCAATCAGGCACATAAATAGATCAGAAAGGTTCTCCAGAAATACTAAACCAAGCGCAGGTGTGTGTGGACTCGTGGGATTGACGGTGAAAAATAGTCCCTCCCATAACACAGAAACTTAAGTGATCCCTTCCCTTTGATTCCTCCCAGGCCTTTTGTCTCACGTGTGTGCGGCTTTTTCAGGACTGGTTTTACAGGTAAGTCGGTGTGACAGAACTTTGGCAGTAAAAATCAAATCAAAGAAACACAAAACCCCTTGAAAAGAAAAACGCAAAGAGGGACATTTTTAGCATTCGGGCCGAAAAAGAAGGAGAAGGAAGTCAAAAGACGAGAAAAGCGAGTTGCTCAGCAATCCGCCACAAGGTTGGAGTGTTTTTTTTTTTTTTTTTTTTTTTTTTTTCTGCACGCCGTGAACGAGATGACAGCCAGGAGAGTGCCAGCAGTTTTCAGACACGGCTCTAATTCGACACTCAACAGGCCACTTTGTGTGTTGTCACTTGTCCAAATATAGCTGCGACACCTTCTTATCTCTTTGACTGTAGCGCCCGGGTGAGCGCGTCTCAATCGGGCTGCACCTATTACAGGCAGCAGCCACTTCCAGTAGAGACTGATGTGTCATTACCTCAGGACCCCAAAAAAAAGACAATGCAAATCAAGGCGCCTTAATGTTGGGTTAAAAGTCTCGCCCACACAAAACAGCCAACAGACAGAAGAATAAGAGGACTGAATGAAAAGGAGGTTAAAGTTTGTTACATAGATTTACAGGAAGAAAAAAAAAGGCTGAGAGACATTAGTCAGAATGACTCGGTACTTATGAATGGGTAAAGCAGTTTGGGTTGTCTCCATCACTCCCCTTTTTAGTGTCTTTGTTTTCCTTCGTAGATCTCTACATGAATAAAGTCGTGCGATGCTACTAGCATGCATGAGGATCATCCATATGATGAAATCCGAAAGTTTATGCAGTATGGACGTTTATTTCTTTATGAATGCAAATGCTTTAAAAAATAAATAAATAAATCTATGCGCTACTAGTCCAAGAAATTCCTTTTTCATAGCCTTTTTTTTGTAGCTGTTGCCAAAGGAAACAGTTCAATTTTAACAGAAAGCAAACAAATTCAGGTTTGTTTTTTTCTGAAGCAACTGGAGGTGCCTAAAAATACACAAACAGACAGAATTACAGAGCAGGATATGAAACAATACATTTACAAAAAAAGGGAACTGCCCCGAAATGATAACTTCTGTTTCCTGATGGGACGGTGCTGATTTAAGCAGCACCATCTTTGATCCAGGAGGCTGCAAACGCAAACGCGCAGAAATTCACAGACACTGAACTGCACAGTTGGACACTTATGTCAATTCTTACTATTTCCTCCTTCTCATTTCCCCAAATCTTTATTTAGCGAATAACAACCTTAATTTTTAGCTGCGATAGCCGTTTAAACCTTCCTGTGTGAAGCTGATGAAACCAGTTTGCTACGGCAGGGAGAAAATAACCCATTTCAGGTTTTTTTTCTTTGCTTAAGTGGGATTAGGACGAGTCTCTTTGTATTTAAAAAATGGGGGGGGGAAAGAAAAAATGAATTGGCCGGTTGATTTACTTTGGAAATTCAAATGATTTAAGGGCTTGAAAGCATTTTAGTTGCTAGCTGTTTTGCAGCATCTTTAGTCATGTGCAGCATGAGAAACTGACAATATATTTTTGTGTGTGTGTGTGCGTGTGTGTGAGTGTGTGTGTGTTTGTCAGGGTGACAGTAACAGAGGTAGGTTGATGTATTATGCAGCGTGGGTCCAGTTTCCAAAGTCCTCACTGAGTTTCCATAAACATCCAGAACTGCTGTCTGTTAGGTCAGCAAGCTCCCTACTGCTCTCTCTCTCTCACACACACACACACACACACACACACACAGACACACACAGACACACACAGACACACACAGACACACACAGACACAAACGCACAGTGTGTCTCCTAAAATCTGCACCAGTTGGTAAAACAAGTGCATTAGAAGCAGTAAAAAACACAAGAGAAAATCCCAGAATGAGCGATAGGCAGATGAGAGCGAACACTTGTTGACTACTTTGTGTTATCTCCGAATTCGGCATCACTATCATCACCCCAGGCTGCCTCACTCACAGGCACAAATCACAGCATGCACCACTCAGGCACTTTCCTACGACTTGATCTTCAACTTGATCTTCACAAAATCTAGAGAAAAAAAAAAAAGAAAAAAACCTTCAAAAGCACAACCTCATGCAGAGGTACACACAAGAGCAGGTAACAAGTAAACTGAGAACGCATACCCGTGTTTGTCATGTAAATATCCGGTTTTAAAAAACCCCAGTAGCACTTCTGCCTCAGCCAGCTCACAGCAGAATCTATAATTAGACGGAGAGCTCCACTCCCCTCCAGTCATCTTTTACTGTCGGCCACATCCTCTTTTTTCTTTAACTCCTTCTCTTTCTTGTCCTCCCTCCCCAGGTTCTTTTCTCTGACGCAGCTCAGTTCTTATCTGGAGCAAAGTGGCCTGTTGCAGGGCATCTGCAGTCCCCAGAAAGAGCTCTGTTTTTATTAGCGGGCCTCTAAATGCAACCTGGGATTTGAATTGAGGCAAAAAATATCAGCAATATTTCACTGTGTATGGAAAGTTAAACTAACTTCAAAAGCAAACAATATCTACAGTATGTAACTAAACAAAAAACATATTTATATCCTCATATATAACTAATAAAACCTCTAATAAACAAAAAAACTCACTAAAATGTTCATGTCATACTAATTCTCCAAGTAGCCCTCCTTTAACCATTCGGTCCTTCCACTGTGAGATCTTTAAGGTCCATCCCATAAATAACAGGGATGGTAACCGTGGCAACGGGGGCGGTCCAGTCAGCAGGAAGGAGTCTATAAAAGCACAACAATAAGAGAACCAGGGTGGCTTCCTGTTTAAGAGCTGAGTTTAGACTGCCATTTCCTCCCCTCGGCTCTCCTCGCCGTTGTTGTGACGCTGCTGCCGCAGTGCCATTGAGCACCGGGGCAGCCAGGCGCGTCGTCACCAAAAAACTGAAACACAGAGGCATTCAGACAAACGTTCCCGGATCCCCGTTCACCCTGGCAGAGGCATTATCGAAGAGCAAGAAGCTTGGACAACCTCTAACGACTCTGATTAATGAGTTTCCTGCAGGCACACACACACACACACACACACACACAGTTGTTTCGAAAACACAACCATTACAGATACATGGAAAACTACTAAGTCAACTATTGACTTTCCTGTTAAGTTGTGTTTCAGCTAATCCGAATGCAGAAAGATCTTTGAATGAGGCCCCAAATGGGCTCATTCAAAGATTATGTCAACACAATGAGCTTCGGCTTTAGCTGAAATAATTCCCTAAATCATTTCTCATTGCAGACTTTTGATATTGTTTTAATGTATAATCTAGTTTTCTATGCATTCATTGTGTCATTTATACAAAAATCCCCTGTGATTAAACTGGCTGAAGATAATAATATTCCATTAAATGCATTTAAGTGGCTCATTTCCATCCATTCCACATCAACATAGACTCAGTACTGCCAGCTAAGCATTTTTTTTACTGGAGAGTCCTACCAGACATTTAGAGTCCCGAGTTGTGATTTTAAGGCCACAGCCAAAACAGGCTCATCCACAGTTGTTTAGACAGGATTCTAAGGAAAAAATATCCCATATCAAATAGGGTAAAGGCTTAGGAAATTAGCCTGTATTCACTAGAAGAAATCCACAGAGTTGCTAAATCAGTCTTGTGCAATACAGGATCTCTATGAATAGTCTCATACTGACAGTTAGGATCACATGCTCCAAAACCCTCAGACCTGTTTGTGCTCACTCTGCAGTTGTAGAACGCTCCATCTACCAGGAACTTCTTGTTCAGTGGAATAACTCTTGAAAAAGCTCGACGTGTGCGTAATTCAAGAATAATGTCGGCGTGAGTAATGCGTAATGTTGTAATGAGAGAAAAGCAAAGTTTTTTCAGCTGGGATCTAAATAAATAGGATTGTCATAACAACTCTCAGGCTCCAACTCCGCAACGGCTCTTCACATGACTTCTTTTCCACCCCCCCCCTTCCCCTTTCTCTCTTCCATTCCTTCTGGAACTTATCTCCCTCTCACACTCATTCTTCCCAACCTCCAATCTTTATCCATCCCTCCTTCGTTCTGAGGAATTTGCAGCTGTCACTCCCATTCAAAACCTCTCGTCCTCCCACAGCAGCTGGCCAGACTGTGGTCCGTGCACATGCGTGACGTGTGTGTGTGTGTGTGTGTGTGTGTGTGTGTGTGTGCGCGCGTGTGGATGCGCCTGCCTACAACTCCCGCCAAACTATTTTCTATATTTACAGCCTTTGCTCTTCTGGCGCGCACTCAAGTGTTCAAGTGTAAATGGTGGTGTGTGCGGCTGTCAGCAACTTTAAGGAGATCTACAAGCCTTGTGTCTCTCTGTGTGTGTGTACGCATGTGTGCGTGTGTGTGTGTGTGTGTGTGTTGCAAACACAGCTAGCTAGATGAGATCTACCCTCTTGAGTGAAAACACTGCACGATGTTATGCGAGGACACCAGACGCACCTAAATCATCGCCACCTCTCCGGATGACATCTGGCACCAGGTCATGTGACACGACTTCAGAGGAAATGCTCATTTTATGTGCTTATAATGTACAAATGAAGAATATTTACACTTCCTTAAAGTCATCTGCTGTTTTCAGGCAGTGATTAACGAGGGGGACGCCACAGAATCGGCGGGTTCAGACCGAGTGGAAAGTTTACACGCGTCCACAAAGTGTTCATGTAGGGAGATGTGCCACCCGTTCCCATCCCAGAGCATCAGCATGGCGTCAGAAACTGACACAGTATTGGCTGTTAATGGCCTTTCGCACATAGCCCTTATATGTGCCTACAGGAAAACTTTGGGTTTCTGTATAGATGGGAAAAAAGGAGCGATTCTGATGTTAAAGCTGCTCTCAGCATCAGTCTCCAGCACATGAGAGAGTAATTAATATGGCAGAAACTCAACCAAGTTGGCAACAGGTTCTGCTGTAAATAAAGTCACAATCTTTAAAAAGACAAACACTAGGTGTAGCGACACAAATGATTGCCCCAAATCAATTTAATTCCACTTCGGATGGTTGTGATTCGACTGATTTAATTCAACATCCAGTGCAAATGGAACTTAGCTAATGAAGTTTTTTCTTTTTTTTTTTACTTATGTAAAGTAATAGCACTTTTTGTCTGGTAAATTATTAAAACCATATCAGATCTAACAACAATACATCTATTAATGTAAGAAATGTTCATGTAACAGATACAAACACCTCATGTGGGGAAAAGGGAACTCCACATTCCCACAGGGAACCCAAAACGCTCATTCTCACACCACCACCATCCACCCAGCTCTAACGGCGTGAAGCTAAAGAAATGCATGCCACAGCGCTCCATAGTTACCACTTTTTGTATTTAAAAAAATGTTGCTACGATGACACAAACACAAGGAATGCCCAGAGTGACTAACAAGGTGATGAAAAAGTCACATTTTTCCGTGACAGCAGGAGATTACGACTAGTTTGGTGAGAGGATGGTAGTCATTTCTGTGGGTTATTCCTCATTAACCTAAAGGATCTAAACTTTTCCATTTGCACCAAACCACATGTTGACTGGTGGCCAACGGAAGGACACAGAGACATTCTTAAAAGCAGAAAAGTGTCACGACTGTGTATAAGGCAATCTTTATTGTTATTGTATGTATCATATTATTGATTGCTTATTGGTTCTGCTCAAGGTTTCTGCCTGTTAAAAGGAAGTTTTTCCTTGCCTGTGTCGCCTAGTGCTTGCTCATGGTGGGAATTGTTGGGTTTCTGTAATTAACTTCAGAGTAGGGTCTGACCTGCTCTGTTTGGAAAGCGCTGTGAGATGACTGTTGTTGTGATGTGGCGTTATATAAATAAAATTTAATTGAATTGAATTGAATTGCTGGGATCTTTTTCTCTGGACCACACGGATTATTTGACCAAACAAGGAACAACTCAACAGTCGGATGCTCTGAGAATCCCACCAGCTTTGGGGCACACACGGCAAAAAAAAGCTGCCATCTTTTCACCGTCTGCGAAACGCTTTACCTCTCTTAGTGACTGGTGTCAATACGACGGGCGATGGTGGAGACGTAATCTTCCTCTTGTGTCTGCGGAGAGAAAAAAATAAAAAATTAACACGATAGGTCATAGTTTGAGGACATGTTTGTGTCAGAGTAAACGGAAAATACACAGAAAAATAATCAAAGATTAATAGATGCAATGTTGCAACAAGGAAAAAAAATATTCTCAGGTGAAAACAAGTGTAATAAATGATTCTTTATGACTATTAGCCGGGCATTAGTTAAGTTTAACATGGGGGGGGTTTGTCTCTAATGTGCACCTTTGTAAATTCTATCTTTTTCTTTCTCTGAAAGAATTTCACAAATGTTGTGTAAGATAGCAGAGGAGGAATGATACAGCGTTATTACAGCCCGTTCTGTTCCATCCTGCCAGTCCGCATACCAACAATACTCCAATCTCCAGAACTCGCACGCAGGTCACACACACACACACACTCACATGCTACATAAACAAATGGGCGTCTGTCATTTTTAACTCCACTCGGGGTTGAAAGTCGCCTGGAGCTGGAAAACGCGGAGGAACTAATTCACTGTGTGAATGTTGCTGCGGCCTCTGAGGACTCTGCAGGTGTGCACGCAACAATCGCTTCATTATTTACTGAACGGACAATTAACATCCTGTCCACACGATCCGCTGAACGCCGCATCGAGACCTTTAAATCAGCATTTAATTAGATTCCCCTGCTCAATGGAGGTGGATTCTACGGCTTCAGGTCAACGGCAATTATCCTTTCGCCGTTTAAAAAGTTGCCTTTTATCTGGTCGTGTTCGAATAATTACGAAACAATGAAGGACACGAATCAAGAGGCACCACCACGATTGAACAGAGTCGAATATGTGGCGTGTCGGACATGACCTAAGCTGTCTGAGTAGCATCTTAATCACACCAGGAATGTGGAAACTTTTAGCAACTCAGAAATGCCCTTTGGCAAAACCGTGCTTCCTCCAGCTGACGCCGCACAGCAGCTGTGGATCCCAGTCACATTTCAGATCCACAAGAAAGCCAGTGAGAACACACACCTGTACCCTTTTCTTTTTTTTTCCAAGTCAATTAGAGCAGTGAATAATTCAGTAACAATCTGGCTGCAAACTGGGTGGTAACACAACACCGGTGGGCCGGTTTCCGCCCGCCATCGACACAAACGGTTGTAGAGGAACACAAAGTAACTCGCTCCCCTCACATTAATGTACATGACGCAGTCCACCTGAGACTTAAATGAAAAGAAAGTCGCATCGGCTTTCTCTAAAAATAAACAGTAAAAGAACGACAACATCACGGATGTTTCGCTTTAGCTATTTGTGTGCACTCGGGCAAAGGTGATGAGAATTGGGTAAAGGGAAGACCCCCTTCTGGGAAAAGCAGTCAGATATTAACATATAAGAACGGTCAAGAAACTGCTCAACTGCATGAGTGACCATCCCTCGACGGGCGGCAATGGCAAAACCAAGTTTTCTGGATCTAGTTAGCAAAAATCCCGGAATACCGTCAGCCTTTTAGACAATATCAGGCTATAAGAACCAGATTTTCCCGTAAACTATTATAAACCCCTCTTAAAATTTACATACCACCAAAGTGAAATCCTTAAGAAAGGAAAACAAATTGTAATCCCACTGTTTCATAAGAGTTGAAAGTTGAAAAACTCACTTAACGTTAAAGTGAAGCGTTTGAAAATTCCAGTTGTGCGCAAAGATTGACACAAAAGCCAAGAAAATCAAACCAGGAATCTTCTGTACAACAGATACAGCAGCTCACTCAAAGGGATCTCCCTCTTTATCTTTTCTAACAAACACGCACCACACAGTACTGCAGCCATCTCGATCTTCTTCATCCACAGCTCGGTTTTTACTCAGCAAAATCTGACATTTCTGTCATTCCCTTTCACTTTCATACTTTTGACTGATTTGACCGAGTTGTAGATAATCAACCATTTATCAGAGCATCACATTCTCTTTCTTCCCTCAAGATATCCTTGGAGACCCAGTGTCTCTTGTCCTGAAAGTTTTAAATGCACTTCTTTCCTGACAGCATGTAGCACTCAATGTTTGGTACGTGTGTAATCTATGTTAAAGTTGAATGTTAAATCCTTAATGTTAAATACCTTTCTGGCATATTGCACTCAAGGTGTAAGAGGGGAACTGGTGTGGTAGTTGAATGTTAAACCCTCTTTTTGTAAGTCGCTTTGGATAAAAGCATCTGCTAAATGCAGAAATATAATTGAGTTAGTGTAATATTAATCTCCCCCATTTAGGAAACAGCTGCTCAAAAATGCTGTTAGAAACTGCTTCAGGTTTGCAGTGATGAGCAGGATATTTTTCGTGATGCAATGATGTTTGCATGACTTTTTTTCGCATGGAGGATTTTTGTTTTCTCTGTGTGAACGCAGCGTGTTGAAGGACAAATGGCCAGAGAAACGCTCCAGTTTCAAGATTTGTGTGTGTGCGACATCAAAATACATGTATCACGTCTTCCTTTATTCCTTGTGGCTTAAATAAAAAAAATTTAAAAAGAAAAGCAAAAAATATATGTTTTAAACAAAGATATCAAATCAAGATGATGATCACCGACTGTATTTCCCCTCATAAAATGGATCCAAATCTTTGGGTTGCTGGGAAAATTTGGTGCTAAGTTTGTTTTTTCTTTTTAATTTATGTGCTTCTCTTGGTGAAAGTTAACATGTTCCAGGAAAAAAAAGGGTTCATAAATATGCACGGTCACACTCTGCAGTCTACACAGACAACAAAGATAGAAGACATTAACATTCCTGCACATGCTCTGCCCTCTTGCTAGGGGTGTCCGTGCACACACACACACACACACTCACACACACACACACAACACAAAGACACACATATAAAAGGAATACAAAGTTGTCCAGGACAGTCCACAAATCCACACACACGCATGCACAAAAGATATAGGTGGTAAAATCAAACAATGTTTGAGAAATCTTGACACTATTTTTATTTTTAAAAGTTAAATTACCCTACATTGAAAACAATATTTTTGGAGCCTGTGCACAGAGCTTTTACAAATAACTAAGATGAAATACAGCAACAACAAAAAAATGTATATCATGATTAGGAATTGAGCAAACTGTGATGCAACGTTGAACTCTGATGAATGAGTTGAGGCGAGTTATTCACTTCCTCTAAAGAGAATTTCTCTGAGACGCTGGAGGGACAGGATGACCCCGACTTGGTGAATGATGCAGCACACCCACTGATGGATGTGAAATCCTTCACCAATAACAGAGCAGATAGATATCAAAGCATAAGCCCGCTGAGTGATCATTAACTGCAAAGTGGCTGTGAGAGTAAAACCTACAATGCAAAAATACGTCACCCATTGTTAAGAATATTCAACAGACGGCAACGGATCACTTTCCCTCATTTATCAAACGCACTTCATGCAAAAGTTTAACTAAATTTGACTTCCTCCATCAATGCAGTCAAAGAAAAAACACAGTTTTTGCTTTCATATTTTTTTTTTTCAGGTTTCTTAAGTGCATGACTTTTATGTTTCATACAACAAATTATTGATTTATTCAATCTACTGCACCAGATGTTCGTCATTTCAAATTTTAGCCTGGAATATGTGGCAGATACAGAGAAAAATTTAGAAATAATAGGTAGACTTGGCTCAGAGATCCCTGCGTATGTTTAATTATGAGTTTATTGTTTAGATTCCTCCATGTTATGGTATAGTTGGTTATCCGTCATCTGTGCAGCATGTGTGCAGATCTCAGATCTTTAAGTGTCTTCAAGTAACCTTTCGGTCCTCCCAAAACAACAAAACAAGTACACTCATCAAGTCAAACTGGCCCAAAGCGGGCTGCCAGGAATTAAACGTGCTCTGTGTCACTCTCCTCCTCCTCCTCCTCCTCCTCCTCCTCCTCCTCCCAGCAGAGTTGGTGGAACCAGCCCGAAGCTGTAAACGTCACTCCAGACAATTCATCACACACACACACACACACACACACACACATTCACAGCCACATGTAAAGCCGGGAGTCTAGCCCAGATGAGAGGAGATCCTATTACATCCAAGCCGGCAAACAAGCCATCTGATCCCAGGTCAGAGTCAGTCACCTCGCTGATCCGCACACAATGCCGGCCAAATCAGTCAAGTCGGACCACTCCGGGGTCCATTTTTTTTTTAAAACGCATGCTTAAGCCAGCCTGAGCAACGCTCTCTACGCTTTCAGCTATCAGAATGTTGTCCCGTATATAAATGATATAACTGTTTAATCTGGATTTTACAGAGACATTCGGAAAAAAAATCACTTGAGCTAACTGTGATTTTGAAGAAAAGCCACTCAGCTTTAATAGAAGCCAACGGTAAAATAAAAGTCACTCGGGGCTAAAGAATGCCTATTTACATCCAAGGGCTTCTGGTCTGGAGCAGAGTGGGGACTGAGGAGAAAATTGAAGGCTATTCCCCACCAAATGCCACAGGAATAAATCTTTTTCTTTTTTTTTTTTTTTTAAATAAGTCAGTCGACTTCAGAAAATTTTAGCTGGATTAAGCACACCATTGTGTCTGGAGGCGAGACACAAAGTAGGAAGGAGACACCCTGAGGGGCGTACAGACTCCGGCAGGAGGCCAATAACAGACCCGCTGCCCGGCTGACCACAGCGAGAAGCCTTTAGCTCAAAGGTTAATGCAACATAAATTGATTTGACACACTAATAAAACATTACCGACAGCGCTCCTCCGGGCCACGCCGCGTACAATTAAAGTCCCCCTATCCCATTTATAACGATAAACCATCACTAGGCACTAGCCTGGGAAACGGATAAAACACACACACACAATTAAAAAAGAATTAAAAGGGAGACAACTGCACACGCTAATACACACCATGCGGAGTCTCGTGGGGCCCCTTTGAGAGTATTATATAACGTTACCCCTGACATATCAAGTGATTTCATGCACCTAGAGGCAGGACAATCGAGCCATTTGTTCAACAGGGCAAAAATAGCCGCCTCCATCAATGCCATCTACTATTACCAACATTACAAGCAGAACTGAGGCACAGCCTGTCTGTTCACGACCGTTTGGCCTTAATGGGCCTCGCAGTTAAATACCACCACAATATGTTTGCGGTGGTTACTGTGGCTGTTCATCGGTACAAATAAGACTATTTTATTTCCTTTGTGGGATTTAATAACTTTATCCCGTTCGGGAATTTTAAAAAAACACACACACACACTGGGGATTTGAGTTTGTCAGATGGTTTAAGCAGAGCAGCCGTTCTCATAGAGCTGTTCGGTTACATATTAACTATGTAGAAGATTAAATCGGCCGATTTAATGTTAAACTCTCGTCAGGTTGTGCTGAATAAAGAGTGATAGCAACAAGTCGTTTCCAGTGGCCTTTCCAGTTCATAAGGTTGTTTACCAGGGTTTTCTGAACTTCTCTTTAAAAAAAACAGCCAAATAATTCGTCATATATAGAAAAAACAACTTACACAAATACTATAAAACTAATAAAAATATGTTTTGTAAAATCATCAGTACCCATACAATTTCTTAATCTCTCCTCCTTTTAAATTCAGTGGCTGTAAATAACTCGGAAAGCTCGACGATACAGCGGCAACAACCGTGACCAGCTGCCCCAAGTATTTAGAAACCACAGCCAGGAAGAGGATATGTGATCTCCTCTGCAGCTACTACAATCATTCCCTTTGTTATCTGTCCCTAAAGTTGTGCCTGGTCTGCTCCGTGAACTGCTGCGAACCGAAAAGGAGAGACATTCAAACATTTAAAGAGAACAACAAACTAAAATATAGAGACTCCGCTGGACATCTAGAGGGTCCGGTACACAACCCCTCACCGCCCATACCAGAACGGCTAATGTTTTCACCACCTAACAGATCCCGAACTGCCTCAAACACGTCCCGTTTCAAGTCCAGGCTAGGGCTGGACTAATAGATGATGTCATGGCTAATGACAGAGGAGCGCCGGCGTGGCGAGCCTTAAAGGCAGGTGAGGGATTACAGGCTGCCAAGAGCTGGGATGCTGCTGTTAAACTTTACTGGAAAAGTGTCCGTTCACAGCACATCTTTAGGCTGAACTCAGGTGGCTGAAATGTCTTGGTCACAATGATAATCGGCCCCATGGCTAGTGGAGATCAATGCCCAAGTCTTGATTCAAAGGCCATTCGTACAGATTATGTTTAGCGGGGATTGTTTGCCGGGACATTTCAAATGTTTTCACACAAAAAGAAACGAGGGAATTACTTTTCTTTTGAAGAAATGTGCATCCTAAAAGAGGAGAAGGAATCACATGACAATGACAAACCCACAGATTGAACAATTAACCAGAAAATCCCTCCATACAACTGTCCCTGATCTTTATGTGTATGAGCAGCACTCTTCTGCAAGACATTTGAAAGTGAAAGATATCACATATTAGATGTAGGTTTTCATGGTGGTCCTCTCAGCTTGTGTGCTGTGAATCTAATCCACGCATGCGTCATTAAACCCGTCTTCAGATACAGAAGGCTTAGACGTGTCGGTTTGCTTTTTTTATTTGGGATCAGGAGCATAGGAGGACCAAAGACGATGAAGATCTGGGCATGTGAGGTCTAAATCTGACGTGCTTCAGGTCTCTGTTATTGCGTTCTGTGTAGTTTGACACTCCGTTTGAGCATCGCCGGGGGGTTTAAAATGGTGGTTTCACATGTTGAACGCATCTGGCACACACGGCTGCCACCCCTAGACTGCTAACCAGCCCTTCAAACACACAAACATCTGACGCAAGCGTGCTACGCCCAGCAGCCAAGATGATTTCAATCGGGCCGGTTTGTGTAAACGTGTGCATCGGTGGGCTAGAAAGACAGAAAGACAGAAAGAAAGAGGGCAACAAAGGCAAGAAGACCAAGGCCATTTGCCCTTCTTGGACGCCACAGATGTAACCAGACTCTGTGACCAGGACAATGACCTCACCGGGTTTTTCCACAGGCACACAGAGGGTACTCGGTTAGCGTACATTCAGCAGAGCCTGGCACAGCCGGAGCCGGCTCCCTTTCAAAGAGTCATGCATTGTAATCCTACACAGTGTGATCACACAGGCATGCTTCACAGCGGAGAAAGCTAATCTAAAGTAACCGGCAGCGAGACAAAGACTCAGTCGGGTGACTTGTTCCCGATGGGTGGAGCAGTGGATCAAATTTTTTGATCCACTGGGCTAAGGTTGAAAGAGAAACCTTTTTTTTTTTTTTTTTCTCCCCAATGTGAGTCAACGGCAGGCTGGGTCGTAGCGCTGCCTTTAGAATTCCTCACACAGAGAAGGGGAGGGCAGAACGGAGAAAATATTTGCCACGGGGATATGGAGCTGACGGAAATTTGATGGTTATCTCCTCGGCGTTGTAAAGATAGGTGTCGCTTGACATAAGGGTGAGCCGAGGTTCATCACATCGGCTGTAAACTCCCGACGTGCCTATTATCTGAGCATGGCCACGTTCAGGATAGAAAAACCCCTGCAACCAAAGTTAACTTCCCAGAAATGCTTCTGGACCGTTTCTGATGCGTCTCGTTTCTGCTTCATTTGCATGGAAAGGAACGGCTCTCGGGATTCCATCACAAGTAGGTCACTGGACTGGTTGAAAAAAAATAAAATAAAGTGAAAATACTGGAAGTGAAATTTTTTTTTAATTATGGGAAGCGAATCCCCTCTGCGGTGCTGTAAGCTAACATTTACGCGTCCATATCCTGTCGGAGCAATTAAGAGGCCTAACTTTTTTGAAGCGGTTATCTGACGACTGCGACGCATAAACAAAAAATTCCGCATGACCTGCGGCAAAACTGATTTCCAAAGCCACGGAAAACGGGGGCCCCCAAACAGTCTGCATCTGTCCAACTAGGCCAACACCTGTTCTGAGCTTCACTGCAGTTCTCACAGTATCAGGCAGCTTAAACGAGTCTGGACTGTCCCCCAAACAGTGAAAAGCGTGTGCACGCTGCAAAAGAGATGCTGGAGAAAGGCTAAGCTGCGGTCTATAGGGTCTGACTCTACACTGGATGCCCTTTTTTTCATGTAAATGTCTCAGCGCCACCTGACATACTTTCAGGTCAAATCTAACCACCTCACAAAAACAACCACACAGTTAAAAGCAAGTTCTCAAAGCCCAACCTGTCAGTGTATGAAGTCTGATGTCCTGTCTGTGTCTACGGTGCTCCGAAAGGGCCCGATTCCATCTGCAGAAACAAAAAAAAAAAAAAAAAAAAAAAGAGAAAAAACAGCACCTCCACACAAAAACACACAAAAACCAGACCAAACTGTAATTGAAACAGAGCAGCAAAGACGGATTAGAGATTCAACGTGACTTAAAAAGTTCCTTAAAGGTTTGTAGTGGCAGATTTGACCACCTGATGTGAGCAGCTGGGCACAATGTGCTGCTCTTTGTGATGTAACAGCCACAAGTCTAATATTTGACCCAGATTTCAGAGGAAAACACACTTACACAAAATGAGAGCGACAAAAAAAAATTAAGATAAAGTAGCTTTATCTATATATAGAAGAGAATAAGTTTCTCTTCATGTGTGTTGTGGAGAATTGGAGTCAGTCAGAGAAATGTTAATTAATATTCAAATATTTCCATGGAAACGGTTCTTTAACTGACAATGAAGTTAACCAACATGGCAGTGGTTCGACGCGTAATCGCACTTTTGTCTCATTTTCATTTAAATCCCTTTAAGGAACTCTGCTTTAACAAGCAGTGGAGATGACTTACTATTGACGGCAGTCAAGTGTACATTTTCTTCCAGATTAAAAAAAGAACTTAAAAAAACGTTTAAAATGCAGTTCAGGACTTTGCGCGCGTCTGTTGTCCTGCGCTAATTTGGCATAAACCAGAGAAAACACCTGCCCAGGTGGCTCCCTTCATGCTTTCCTTTGGACAAAGAGAATCCCAGCCTATGATAAGCTCAACATTTAGGTATAGATCGTTTTTTGTCGATTGTGCAGCTGTCTCCGGCAGAGTCTCCACCACCGGAGTTTCCTACCTTTTTTAACTCTGACAGACGCGCAAAACACTTGGAGGTAATCCAGCTGATTGGTTATCAGGGTGACTGAAAAAAGTCCGTTTCCATCCAGGAGAGTGAAAAAAAAACCCTAACGGGAGGGGAGGGAGAGGTCCGCCGGCACGGTGGGGAAAGTTTGCGCAGCGGAGGAGGAACTGAAAAGTGACTTAACGGAGGCAAGTTGCAGAAAAGAAAAGCCCTGCCCCTCTCCTGCTAGCTCCCTCCCCTCCGCTCTCCTGCCGACAGAAATAGCAGGCGAGGCGGGCCCCCACCAAAAATAGCCTTGACTTCACACGGACCTTCAGGACTATTGTTTTCGCGCACCGACGCAGTCCCCTTCAAATGGAGCCCCAAAAAATGCGCACCGAGCGTTTTGTGCACAAAAAAGGCCACTTTGGGATAAATGTGGAAATGACCCCAACACGGTGGCTCCATCTGCTGTCAAACCTTAAAACCAGCCTCTGCAGAATGACGCCTAAAAAGCCCAGGGATGCTTCTCAAAATCCCGGAACGCATCTCAAAATATGGATTTCTAAAGCCAAAATATGAACATTGGAAGACAAAACTAAATTATTTTTATTTTAAAGCTATGTGTGATTGTTTATTCTGTGTTTGTGATCATAATCATGATTATGGCATATTTGGCACAATCTTTTCTGAAATGCAATCATATAAATCTAAATATAATCATATAAAATCATTAGTTTTTTGTGCTGATTCCACAGATTAAATTGTGTGTACTGAAAATATGTCTGTAGAGTTCTGAGAAAAAGATTTGTCTGTGTTGGAGTGCACATTGAGGCAGGTGTGCTACATAGACCCACAAAGTCTATAAAGATTTTCTCAGGAAACCAAACTCTTTTTTTTAAACCTGATTTGGTTTCCTTTTAGATTTTGATTTCCTGATAGTGGCATGAGAGGTTAAAGGGACAGAACTTCCTTATATTAAATAGGTCAGAATGGTCACGGCATCGAATGAGCTTTTGCTAAATAAAAACCTGCAAAACAAATCTAAATCAGTGCCTTTGACACTTCCTGTTGACCTAGCTTCATGAGAACAATAATTTCCCCATATTCAAATATTATTGTTGTACTGCAACGTTGATTTTTTTTTAAAGACCTATAGACTTCCACAACACGAGGACACAGTGAATACCATTTTATTAATCAAATTATTTATTTTTAACAGGAGAAGAAGCCGACAGAAAACTCTTAACATTTATTTTCAGGTCGGTAAGAAAGAAGTAAACTGAAAGTGCCTTCATGGGGAAATGTTTGAAATAGTTTCCTTCATATGAAATATGTTACCAGTGATTGTGCGAAGCAGATACGTTTTCAGTTCCTTTAAAACCTCTGAGATCTCTGAGATTAAAACTGTAACCAATTTTCTCATGTGATATAGGATTAAAGAGAAATCTATGTAGAATCAAAGCTAATGCAAACCTGTACTGAAAATAAACACACCCCTGTACCACAACAGTCTTGCATGTTAATTAATGAAGTTTTAAGTAGTCAAGATGAAGAACTTAGAGGGGGGGTGCTACAAGAAAGCATTTCTTCAACATAAATTTGGGGCTTTTGCTTTAGATTCATAGTCCACATGTTTTCTCTTCATGTGAAGTGATGAATAATCTTATTTAATATTTTCAAATGCTGTTAACTCAGAGAAAATCATCCCAGTGGTTCTAAAAGTCCAGATCAGAGGTGTTTCTCAAACAATCATTTGTTCAGCCACATATGGATGCACAATCCTTAAAAACCCCCAAAAAGTAATGCTGATTTTTTTTAAGTAAATCCTAATCAGGTTTAACATCACTGTTTTATTTATCCTATTAAGCTGAAAAAAACTCAAATTCATCCTGGACTCATTTTGAGAAAACTCTGAGTTTTGAAAAAAAAGTCAAGAGTCAATGGAAATCCAAAATCTGTGTTTAAATGAAGAGCTTTTCTCAAGTCATAAGGACAGGCAGATTATGAATGATTTGACATTAGATCAGTTCGCTCCTGTTTTAGCAAATTAAATTTGGTTAACTAAATACAAATGTGCTGTGTGTAAATCTCTACTTTCTGTTGTCAGACCCCCCCCCCCCCCCCCCCCCCCC
>CAJRST010041110.1:900256-913174 GCA_907169785.1 Menidia menidia
AACTACGACTTCGCAGCAGCAATGGAGGCCATTCAGTCTTTTCGTTTTATTGGAGCCTTTTATACTAAGAAAGGGAACAAACTGATCCCATTCCGTGGTTAAATGACCAAAACCTCCTTAACTACAATGTGGACAACAGCAAAATATTGAACAGCTGCCGGATGTCTTGTTTGGAAACCACGCTGTCATCCATCTGCAAAGGCACCTGTAATCTAAGATGTACTGTGCATAAACATGCACAATTTTTTGGCATTGAGGTCATGATGGCCCGTTTGGTGTGGACTTCTGATGCAGTACATTTAAAGGTCAGGACGGTGACAGCTGTGAGGCCACACAGCTGTGAGGCCACAGCTGTCACAACAGAGAGGCAAATCATGAAAATGACCTTTAGGTCCGGGCACGTCTCTCGGAGGAACCCAAAGATTCTGAGAGACAGCTCTGTGCAGCATTTCTGATCAGATAACTTTACTGTTCGAGGGGAAATTTGTCACCCAACAACATCTGCTAAAAGCACAAGTTAACACTAACGTCAGATATTACCTCAGCCGTGGTGATAGAACAATATGTTGCTTTTTAAATCATCTTAACCTCTTACAGGAGCAAACCATTCTTTAAAATAAAAGTTTGGATGGGCTAACTAAAGGCTGGGGAAATATGTGGTACCTAAAGTAAAGGCTTGGAGAAACAGTTTGACTAATGAGGCAACTGTTAGTAACTCACGTGGATATGAAAAGAGCACCCCAAAGAGGCAAAGTCTCTCAGAGGTAAGCATAGCAAAAGGTTCAGCAACACATTTTAAAACAATTTCAGAATGTTGCTCAACGTAAAACTGCAAATTCTTCGAATAGTCCGTTCAAATATCATCAAAAGATCCAGAGAGACGTTGTGCACAGAGGACATTTGATCCTCAGGTAGCCCCGTCTTAAAAACAGGTCTGATTCAAGTCCTGAAAATCACAGCAAATTCAGCAAATGTTAAAGCTCGACTGTGTGAAGAATGAGCCGTATCCCACGTCCAAATGAGAGCAGATTTAGAAAATGGAAATATTAGCGTGCACACCTGGAGAGGCACAAATGAATGCTAAGAGATATAACTGTTTTTAAAGTATCAATTCCCCCGTTTGAGGCTAAATTACAGACGGCATTTATTACAACAGCATGGCTTTGCAGCATTGGGAGCTTTGGACCCACCTGGCCACCAGTCCAGAGCCTTCATTGACTGAAAATTTAAAGATTTAAAGAACATCAAATACAACAAAGAAGACCCAGAACTGCTGAGCACCTGCCATCATTTCTGGGACAAGATTGGGACAGCATTCCTTTCCATTCTTTTCCAAAAGTGAAAGTGTTGTTTCAAGACTTCTTGAAGCTTCTTTGGGGATTCAGCTCCACAAATTTTGCATCACTCGTCCCTAATGACAACAATAAAATGCATCTCTTCTGACCGTCTGAGGCTTCTTATGTTCTTTCTGATTCAGAATATTGTGTTTTTTTAAGTACTTTGATTCTCAGTGCGTTTCGGTGCACATTTAAAAACAGCGCTCCCTTAAATTGGGACTTCAATAGACACGCTGAGCTTCTGAAAGTACCACATGGTTTTTCACTCTTTTACATTCAGGATCCCCAAAAAAACTACAATTCTTGCGTCAATGTGTCTTCGATTTGTAATTCAATTCCTTTGTCGGACCGTTCGCTTTCAACACCCCTGACGTGAACCCCGGTCAGACCGCAGCCATTTTTAAAGGAGATGCAATAACCCGGTTATATATTTAGCCCTCATTCCTCACACCGGCCGACTTCACGACGGCGCCAGATGCGGCTGATAGATTTGTGATATCCGAAAGCAGAACGCCGAGGATGTGGAGATGGATGGACGGAGGAAGGAGGTGAAGAGGGAACACAATGGATCAAGGAGGGGGGGGGGGATACTGAGGGACCCGCTGGGGGAAACATGAGGGGAATTTTCTCCAACCTCCCTATCTCCCATCCTTCTCATTTACATCTCACCCTGCTTGTTTTAATGCCGTCGCCTTCATTGGGAATGCAGCTTGTCGGATAATCACCTCACACACACACACACACACACACACACACACACACACACACACACACAAATTGGGCGCACGAATGTGAGGTTTTGTCTGGAGAGGGAGAGGAGTGTGAGTAAGACCAACAGCTGCAGGGATTATGGAGGCGAGGGAGGGAAAAGGAAGAGGGAGTCCGTGTGTATTTTTGTGTGTGTGGGAGTGTGTGTGTGTGTGTGTGTGTGTGCGTACAGTCTGGACGAGAGAAAACAGAGTGAGAGGTGTGTCGACGTGGATGCGAGAAGAGAATCGAGGAGGCCAATGGCACTCTCTGGCCTCCTGATCCCGGTTTCTCTCGATCTCAGACGTGAACAAAAAGAAAAAGACCAGAGTTTAGCAGCCGCACCACAAACTCCGAGCAGGAAACGTCTCTATCTTGGTTTTTTCTTACGGTTTTGCCGCCAGCGAGTGGGAGATGCGCAACTGAGCGAAGAGCATGCGTTTTGCTGTCAGAGGCACCTGTAATTTCACTCGACCCGACTTAGTGGAGCTACAGAACTTAGATCTAATCAGCTCTCAGCTGCAGAAACCTCTAGTTCTGTTCCCCAGTTCAACACTTTTTACGACCCGTTTTAAGGTTCTCATAAAGGAATTCTAATGATTGTGTCAAAATGGATCTACATTGATCTGAAATGTATCCAACTGAAAGATGATCTGGGTTTTTTTTTCTAATTTTGGAATGAAAGGAGCAAATGGAACAATGTGACATGTTTTAAAGAAAATATGTGAATGCTCACTGGTTTTTCACCATGTTCTAATCTTCAATTGTCATAAAATGATGTTGTCAAATTAGCCCTTTAAAGCCCGATCCAAGAAAAATAGGAAGAATATTGGATTTTTTTTGTCTGAAGCCTTTCTTTGGCCCCTCAACAACATATGACAAAAAAAAAAAAATTATTTTGATCAAATTAGCGTGCAATAAGTAAAAAATATATTTCCTAGTAGTCTTCTACTGGCTGTTATCAGGTATATCTGAATGTGTACAACAAAGCTTTTACCATGGGATGATGCAAAAAGTATCACATCCAAAAGACTTCAGAAACCCTACGTATAAATATGATACATTTGGCATTATAGGGTTAGGAAGAACTTTACAACAATTTTTTTTTTTACTCTACAATGCAGATCACAAAGTTCTTAAATGATAAGTTACAAACATCTTTAAGCCCCCCTCAGCACAGCAGAGTTATGGGAACAGTTTGGTTTTAGGCGGACCACTTTCCTCGCCCCCACACACAAACATAGCTGTGTTTTTTTAAACCATAAAGTGTCACACTTCGAGTAAAAGCTCAAAAATATTCTGCTGTTTCCAACTTCCTCTGTGGGGGACGGTACTCCCGCACAGACATTTTCACGAGATGAGTTACTCAGATCAAGATTTGGTAATGAAATCAAATTGTATTGAGGGAACGAGGGAGCGTTAAAAAATACTGGAAGTGGATTTAATGGGCTTTTTGCATGTCGCTGTTCCTATTGCGCTTTAGTGAGTATACAGAACTATGAATATACTCCTCTGATTTGTTCCTTCTCCAGTAAGATTAAAAAAACTAGGCCTCTGGAGCATGGGTGGAGCAACCAGGCCCATCTGAGTCTAGTTTAGCATACACATGCAGTAGTTTTATCCTTTGCTACTTTATCTGGTTTTGTTGAACTGAATTTCATAAATGACCATTTCTTTCCCATGTTTTTCTTCCTCTATTTTCACGTGTGTGAGCGGGTTCGTTTGGTTTAATGACAGAAGTGGGGAAAACACGTCAAGGAAATTACTTGTCGCTCAAACCATGAGAGAAAAAAAACTAATCAGACATGTCAGCACCACATCGTCACAGCCGTTACATTTACAGGAAACAATGGCTGTAATTTGGTTTCTGTGTCCACGGAGCAGTCCAGGGGCCGATTATTGACCTGAAGCAAAGCTTCACGAAAGAAAAACATCTGACGATCACATTGTTTGGATGCAGAAGGGAGCTAAACATTAACTTTGTGTAGCATTTAGCAACCGGAGAGCAGAGAAATGTTAGGATGTTGAACTAGCAGGACCAGCTAGTGAGGACACAAAATGGCAGCCTCGGAACAGCTGCTAAAGATTAGAGTGCGTGTTCAGGGTGGGGTGGGCCGGGCACGAGGCTGCAGGCTATGACATCACAACATGTTAATGCCGAGATTCTGAACGCAGGCCGTGTCCAATCCTCCTGAGACCCGGCCCATTCATTTATGTCCATTATAGTGGACATTTTGTCCACCTGTACCTAAGTATCTGCAGTTGACCTATCAAGCCCTATAGTGTTCTGTAGAGGACATCCTGGGCTTTCCAGTGATGTGCCATGTGATAGGTTTGCATGCTGGGAACTTTACTTTTTTAATTAAGAGTTCTTAGGTAAATATCCCTTTCAAGACATCTTATTTTTTATTATTTAATTATCTAAAGCCTGTTCTATTTTCCCATGCAAATCGTCCTGTTGTCCTCCACAGTGGACATGCTATGAAATTAAAATTAAAAATATTTTTTTAAAAATTTAAATTGTAATGTTATTTTTTAGGTCCAAATACATGGAAAATTACAACAAAAAAGAAATTTGAAGACACTTTTTTTTCTTTGGGTTCTTTGGGCTATTTGTGTGAATTCAGCTTTTGTCGTTGTAAATTAGATAAAAATTTGAGGAAATTTGGTTTTGTGTAGTTTTTTTTTGTTAGAAAAAAAAACAGAATTCTGCAGGAGCACACGGCAAATCGAAGCAGGGGCAAGTTTTGAATGTAAAAGCTCAACGTCGACGAGAATACAACAGCCTGGCACCACAAAAAGGTTTCTGTCATGAGGTGTGCTTTAAATGTCTTCCTGTGCTTGCGGTAGCACACACCTCCACTCACAGTGCAGCAGATATACAAAAAAAAAAACTACACAAAAACATACTCCAGCAGATTCGTAAAGAGCCTCTACACAAACACACCATTTCCCCGTGTGTCAGACTGCTCTGGGACCGTTTAGCTCGGGGAGTCGTCAAAACAGGAAGCGTTTTATGTCGCTGTAACATTCCATTTTTAACTCTCAAACAGGCCAGCTCAAATAAATAACGCAGTGTGTGCATGCCCGGGGGGTCACGGGCCCGAGTGTGTGTTTAAAGCACCCAAAAAAGGGGATTTGTGTTGGTCTGTGTGTGTGTGTGTGTGTGTTAGCAGCTGTATTTTGGTATGAGGGCTCTAGCACACCTCTATATGGTTTTGCGTGGGCTTGCAGGTGTGTGTGTGTGTGTGTGTGAGCCTCATGAAGTCATTTCCTCTTTGATTGAAGACCTTAATTCTGCCACGGCTCACACAGAGAGTCACAGACCAGGTTATGGCTCGGGATCGGGTCCTTTTTCCAGCCCGGAGTGGAGTATTTTTCAGGTTGATCGGAGGCAGCTTAAGCACGGGGCTCGGTTAATCTTTAATTTAAAAAGCGCCTCATAGCAGATCAGAGGGCCTTTGGAAAAAAAAAAACAAACAGGAATTCCAAGAATATGCATCTAATTACTGCAAAGTTGTTTAAACATTCATTTTGAAGGTGATTGGAAGGAAACTTGGAAGGAAGAATGTCAAAAAACAATAAAGAACAATAAAGCTGTCAAAGCATAAATAAAGAGCGGTTCCTTCTCCTGCTGACCAAACGAGAAGTGACGCATTTAGAAACTTTTGCAGTAGGTAGAATATTTAGTTTTTATTTAGAATTTGATCTCATTTTAAATCAAGCTCGCTTCCTTTTTCTTTTCCATTTTCTTTTTTTACTCATTTTCTTTTTTGAGATTATATGCAAACGTAATAAGTCAAAAGTAGATTCTGGCATGACTTTAAAAGCTGATCCAGACCCTAAATGAAGAACCTTTTGTTAGCTCCTGTAAAACGTTTGGTTTTCAGTCTTTGTACCTTGGTACCTATGTAACATTAGTAGAAGGTGTATGATATACAGTAGGTGATTTAAAGGATGTAAGTCAGTGGTTTGTAAGCTGTTGACTTGAATACTTGACCCTGGCTTCTGGTCACCATCATTTTGGCCTGTTTGGTGCCGGTTTACAGGCTCCAAACAGTTATTTTATTTGGAGGAGACAGTCCTGCACAAAAGTGTGCTTCTTTGAGGAGACTTTTTTTGTTTCGAAATGATTTTCTCTAGAACTCATGAGACAATCTCGCTAACTGGACATATTAATGAGTCACGGAGTAAGAAATGCTGACTATGAGTTTGCCAATGTTTCTTTGCTTGAGTGGAAAAGTTCAAATTGCTTTCCAATGTCTGTGTTTAATCCTTTCTTTCTTTCTTTTCTTCAAATACTGCATTTGAAAATGTTCTGTTGTGATCTGCATGGGCTTCTGCTCCTAACCCTGACCCTGCCCTTATGCCAGAAATAAGTTCAGCTTTTATTGTTGGTCTGTTTATTCCAGTCCAATTCAGCTTAATTTATTTCACACTTTAAAATAACCAGAGTGGACTCAATTTCTGTTCAGAAAAGTAAATAACACAGACGATAAAGAAGCCATAAAAACATTATCAGTAGAGTAAAAATAATAATTTACTTTCACTTTCAGTCACTGTTGGTTTTGGCATTCAAAAAATCAGAAGCCAAGATTTTGAAAGTGTCCTGGAAAAACCTTCATAAATAAAGATAACATCTGCTTCTAAGACTTCACAGATACAGGATGGTTTGACCGCTTGCATATATAGAATCTTTTTTCTAATTCCTTGTGGAACATCGAGCCAGGAACGATCACGACGTAGAAAAGCTGACACGTTGTCCACATTTCGGTTACCCGAACACTGCTCAACTTCTCTGCTCAAATACTTCCTTTGTCTGGCCATTTTTCAGCTTTGGTATCTTAGAAATTGGTACACCTCCTCCCAGGACTGTATGTTCCCTGTGTTTCTGGTTCCAATCATTGTTGCATTCTTCACACAAACACTTTGTATACTGAAAAGAACCCAAAGTGTGTTTTGGACTCGAGTTCCTTTTTTTGTGTCCTACGACAACTTGTAAATGCACCAAGCAGCGTCCTTTTTAAGGAGTATTTTGCACGCTAGCGGGAGTGTCCAGCTATGAAACGGGTCGTAATACGCGTGTTTGTATTTGTGCGTGTGCAGATGCTTCTTATTAGTCACAGGGAGAGCGGCCTGCTGAGTACCGGTCACACCCAGGTGACCGGTGGAGTGATGAAAGCTGAGGCCAGCGCCGGTTGGACAATAAGCCTCTTAAAGTCAAAAAGCACCGACGACTTATTTTACCTAAAGCTATTTCATTCTTTAAAGTCCAGTTCACTGACATACTGTCTATATTAAGGACTTTTTTTTTTTAGCTTTAGGCACAACCAGTCATCAATTTCCCCACTCATGTTCATTACATCACCCTTTAGTTTTGAGCTTGTTCAGAATATTTCCATATTTATTGAGTTATGGGGAGGCAATAAGAAACAAGAAATTATCAGATTCCAATCACCTATAAAATTAACTATAAAATTGATAAAAGTTAGTTTATTGACGGCTTGATTTAACTCCAACGGCAAAGACCGAAAGCAATTCATTAAAAGATATTTCAAAACGGTCAGATAAATTAATACAAATGAGAATAAATCTTGTAAAGGGAGCTGAGGACAACACTGATGACTCATCCACTGAATCAGGAGCCTGCTGGTCTGGATTTTACATTTCCCATCATGGACCTCCTAGCAGATTTTTGCACCGTGTGTTTAATTTCTTGTAAACGCAGGTCATTTTTCAATTTCCACATTGGGACCCTGGCTTGACCTCACAGAAAAGAACACAGGGTAACACCTTTTGCGACCGGTGAGTAATTTCATTATGAATAGCAGAAATACGAGCTAATAAATATAGAACGATGGCTATCACTAGTTACCAAACGGGTTATGTGAAGCTACAGTTCTGCCTGGACTTGGAGTTCAATCTTTCTCCCAGTAAGCAGACATGGGAAGGAATTATGGATGAGATGTGGATGTAGATTTTGTTTACTTTCCAACTTTAAATCGTACCAAGCTGGACACTGAGCTGGACATCTTTACGGCTCTTTACGGTCCATTGGTGCTGGACGATTTATGCTTTTGCAAACAAAATGACCGCCATCCCTTGAATTTGATCTCAGCTTCTACAAAAGGCTGGAGGACTGAGTGGTACTAAGAAGAAACAGCTGGAGGAACATGTGGCAGCTAATTAGAATAATTGGTAACTGGTGAGTAACATGATAACGAGCATCTCTATGAACTAGTCTTTCTGGACGTAAAGATGGGCAGAGTCAGAATTCTCAGAGGTCAGATTATAACGAAATTGGACTTATTTGAATTGTTCGCTCATTTAAAAATCCAGTGTTATGACATGGGGGTGCATCAGCGCCTTAGGAAGTGGCAACTTAAACATCTGGAAAGGCGCCAATAGTACTGAACGATATAGGCCGGCTTTAGAGCCATATTCCATCCAGTTCATGTCTTTTACAGGGAAGAATTTACACGTTTCAACAAAGCAACACTGAAGAAAAAACTGTTCCCACATCCCAAAACCGAAACAAAGAGGCCAAACATTTTAATCTGCACGGTCGAGCTGCTACATTAGTCCTATATCGGACAGGAATGGAGCCTTCCTGTCCCAGAGGTCCAGCTGCTGGTCGGCCCGTTTCCCAGATGTTTACCGAGGTGAACTTAGGCCACGGCTTCCAAAAGGCGGATTGACGATGAGCCAACATCTCTTATCCTTCTTATGTTTTCTCTGTTTTGTAGCGAATTAATTCATATTCTATTGGATGCTGGATACCTGCACAGAAGCCCAGAAATGGGAAAAACTGCTTCAAGTTACAAAATCCAGGTGTATTTGTAAGAAATCGGATCAAATAATTGTGGTTCATTTCCCTGTAATTCTATTTAATTTCCTTAAAAGACCTCACGGGCAGGGGGTATGCAATTTGCTAATCATCCTAAGTAAAAATGCTTATTTGAGGACAGGGGCATTTTACATTTTTACATCCTCTGGTTTTCTAAGTTTCCGAACATTTCCACACCATATTACGCTTTCAAACTCTCAAACTTCTCTTTCCCGCCGAGCTGACAGCTTAACGGCAGAGTGAGCTTTTAGATCCACGAGCTGGAAAGCTCACAGCTCAAACTTTAAGTGAGGAAGGAACAGTCAAAGGCCAAAGGTTTAGCAAAGAGCGACCCCTCCATCGGATCACGGCGGAGGCAAATTAACAACACGAGAACTCCGGATGAGCGCAGAAAAGCCTCAGGTCCCCCCCCCCAAACAGATGAGCAGTTTCCATGCAGGCAGCGGGAGGAACGGTGGTAGATTGCCGTAGCAGACAGCATGTTAAACACAGGTCAAACCAAGAAGTCAGAGCGGAGGAGGCTTCTTTTTTCTTTTTTTTTTTTCCATCCCTGAATTCCTCCAAACCCACACACACATCCTACAACGGCAGCCATCGAGTTCAACGGCAAAAAAAAAAAAAAAACAAAAAAAAAAATGATTGAGGAAACCGCCGAGGCTTATATTGTTTTTTTTTTTTTTAAAGGGATGACAGAGATTGATCCTCCCTGTGGAGCACATTTCCATACTAGATGCGGACGGGAAATAAAAGCAGGAGGAGACAGTGTGATTAGTTAAATCTGGAAGGATTTGTATAATTATGTGACCGTTTTTTTATTTTTTTTTGGCACTTGTTTGTTTGTTGTTTCTTTCCTCTTTTTTTCTTTTTTTGGGCAAATCACTCTGGAAAATTACAGCCATGATTAAAAACAGTGGATGCAGGGGGTTTGCTTTGCTATTGTGCCTAAAACAAGACCCAAATTGTTGTTTTCACATGCTCAGCAGAATAGAAAGAAAGGAATGGAGGAAGATAAACAAAGAAATGAATGAATGATGATCTCTTTACAGACGGGGTCCCCTTGGGGAGGCGCTCACCAGTAGTTAATTCCATTTCAACCCCAAAAAAAGACTTTCCTATTTTTACCTCCGCCTGGATGATCCCCCGAGGGAAAGCACCCGCTCCGGGCCGTTTGGTTTTCCCGCAGATATGTCGTCCCTCAAGAGAACCCAAAATAAACATGCGGAAAACCACAAGGATAAATTTGGCTGCTTATGCGGAAAAGCATGGAGTCTCCGTGATTGCGCTCTCACATTCTTAAAATAAGAAAAAAAAGAAGAAGAAGAAAGATTGGGTAGAGGCAGAAATGGAGATGAGAGCCCCAAACAGCGAGATGGAGAAAGCTTGATGGAAAAGATGGAGGAAAAGAACAAAAAAAAACAACAAAAAAGAAAAGTTGAAAGTTTGTGACGCGGGCCTAATTTCTGGATGGAGCGCTGGAAAAGTTCACAGATGCTTCCTGTGCATCACGTGCTGCAAATGATACTTGATACCGACAAGTTCAAAAACTCTAAACTCTGCCAGAAGAAGGAAGGTTGTGTCGGGGAGATATTTCCATCGCCCTTCTCTGGACAACAGAGAAAGATAATCCATCATATTTCCCTACGCTAAAAATAGGTAGTTCCTGTTTACATGAACTCTTATCTGCTCCAACACTTTGATACAAGCACATAAATACCCCCCCGCCCTCCTCCCCCCACGGGACGATGGAGCTGAATGTGTGTTTTAAACCGTGCGCTAGCCAAAGAGCCAAAAAAAAAATCTCAAATTAGATCGTCCCAGGGGTTTGTGATGGAAAAGATCAGTTGAGGAAAAAAGAGAAAATAATGCTGTGCGTTTGGTAAGTAAAGAAAAATGTTTACTGGCTGGTCAGAATCAGTCAGTCAGCCCCACCCAAAACCAGAACGTCCTTTTCCAGAAAAGCATCAGACTGTGGCAGGGGAATGAAAAATAACACTCACGCTCAACAACGGCTAAATATTAACAAGCCCTTCTAAGCTTTGGGATCTTTTCAGTATCTTACATCATGGTTGGTTTATTATTTGTAGAGGAGGGGGGGTCACATACTGTAAATGCTGAGAGTGTTTACTCTGCTTATCACAGGGAAAGCCTCTCTGACTCCTCTAAATACTCCCCTGTCTGTTTTTTATGGCCGCAGCACATCATGACTGACCGTCTGGTTTCTCAACAAACGCCGACTCCCGTTTGTCCACTAATCTGTGGTGCAATTTAGGAAAGAAATCAAACATTCACTGATAATGTAAACCTGGAAATATATCATATAATATAATATATATCAATATAATATATCCTGAGAATGACGGGAGCACGTGTGAGACATTTGGCCTTTTTCATGTTTTGGGTCGATAAGAAAAATTCAAATATGATTGCAAAGAAATTTGAATTTTGAAATTCCTGCTTTTCCCTTATTGGTAGGTAGTTTTTGGTCTTTTTTTTTTGTTCCCTTGGCTGCTTTTCTAACCTGCATTTAGATTTGAGAGAGAAGAGAGAAATATCGCTATAATAAAATAACCTATCAAATAAAATAAAAAAAATGTTCAGGACTGGTACTCGGGAGGTGGATTTAATTGGGTACCTTTTTGTTACTTTTGTCCAACTGGAAGCTGTAAATCTGGCTATAAGGTATAAATCCCCTCTAGGCCGTTATTCCCAGCAATCCCATATAAAAAATGATAAGAGACGCTGTCCTATGGTCCTCTGATTGAAGATAAACTCGATGTTAGAGGCTCTACAGTTGATTTGCTGTTTTCCTATCGTGTCCCCGTGTGCTTCTAGACCTAGAAACCAGAACCTCGGCCCCCCCAAAGTGGAAACCAGCACAGCAGCCAGAGGAGCTGGAAGTTCTGGGAGCTGCCGTTTGACTTCTTAAGACGACATGTTCCTCTTCAGCTTGAAAAGAGACACGCGTCACTAGCGCTGACCCGCATGAATCCCTGACATTTGAGCTATTTTTAAGCTAAAGTTCTTTGCAATAAAGAGCCCACACAGATCAAGAGACATTTAGCAGTTTGTGGAGGCTGAACTAAAAGAGTTAGTTCGTGTTCTACAGAAGAAAAACAGAGAAAAGATCTTCCTTCAAGTCAAGTTTTAAATAGAAGTTGTTGGTTTCAGTTGTCCGGAGCAAACATCTTAAGATGTGAGTGGTGACGTAGGCCAATCAGAACACGGCTCTCTGCTTTCCAGCCTGAGAGAGAACCGATCTGCTCATCGTTCCGCTCTCGTTCCTCTGACTTGTTCTTCCTCCAGGATCTGATTTATTTGAACCCGGTGGTGCGTCATTTGGGTTTCATTGTTATTTAAGGAGGAGGAGAGAAGAGGGGATGAGGACGAGCAGAGGAGGAGTGTCTCGGGTTTGGTCCTGGTCCCTTGTGGTAATGCTTAATAACAAACATTAAAAATACCGCAGAAATATTCTCACCGCATTCCCACGCTCCGGCCATCCAGAACACGCACACACACACACACACACACACACACACACACTGACATCCACACAGCGCACACACGCCGCTCAGACACAGACTCTGACTCGCTTCTTCGCATACCTGTGCCAAAACGAAAACACATGTAGGCTATGGCTGCGCGCGTGCACGTTGAATGTTATCAGAAAAATGCATTAGGCCTGAAAAACTGAGACGGTCGGAGGACAAAAAGCAGCACGAGCCACACGTTCGGGGGGAAACTTGACAAACATTCCTAAGAAACAAACCTAAAAAAGATCAGGTGAATGGCAAGACGTGCACACGCACACGCACACACACACACACACACACATACACACAAATGGCAGGGGGAGCAGAAAAAGAGGGCTGACCCACAGACGAACACAAAAAAAAAAGGAAAACACCCGAGACTTTGACATGACGTCAGAAAGGGGGAAAAAGTGTGTGTGTGTGTGTGTGTGTGTGTGTGTGTGTGTGTGTGTGTGTG
>CAJRST010041110.1:924268-946294 GCA_907169785.1 Menidia menidia
CCCCCCCCCCCCCCTCTATTCAAAAACACTCGATCTCTGATGACTTTCATGCAGCCTTTTGGAGGTCCGGCCCAACGATTTCCTACATCGGCCCTCGGAGCAGCACAGGTTCCCAGAGCAGAGGCTGGCTTAAAGCTATGAAGAGAGATCCTGCTGTAACCGGCTGATGAACGGAGAGGCACACCGGAGCTGTCGCAGCAGTGGTTGACCACCGTTTGAATCCTGCGTCCGTCAGCTCAGGCAGTGTTAATGATCACTTGAGTGTCTTTGACGTTAGCCCCCTGAAAAAGAAGATGCATGACGAGAGAGAGTCCGGGAAACTGATTTTGTCCGATGATCGTGAAGTTATTCGGCCCCTCTCCCCTTCCAGGGAAACCTCAGTCCTTCCTTTGGAAGAAGGATGTAGAGCGGGCACCTGTATCCATTTCCAATCCAAACAGAGTGAAACCATGCTAATAGTTTAAATTAAAAACGGGTATTCCAAGTTGCTTATTTGATGTAAAAGAATTAGGGGAGCTTGTTCACGTGCACTTTGAAATAGCTTCAGAGGTCCATTTTGCTTCATTAAAACAATGTTCCAGCACACAAAGCCAAGCACCAGCTAGACAGCAAACCCTGGCAAACATCAACATGGACAGTCTTGACGAACAAAAGATATTCACTGGAAAAAAAAAAAAAGAAAAAAAAAAAGATGTTGGTACTATGTAACTGTTGAAAGCTTAATGATTGAGCAAAGAGAGAGAGAGGGGGAAAAGATGTACATCCATAAGCTTGGAATGAACAGACAGGACACCAACTAGTGATCATTATTGAGCTGCTGGGTTGCCCTGAGAGGCTGCCGGAGAGTTAAAGGTGTTCAGACTCATTTGTGTGTTTATCCAACATGAGATTTAGCCAACTGGAATGCTTAACTCGATTTTCTCTGGGAATGTTCATGGCCTTCGCTGTCATATCACATTTGCTCGTCTCACCAGTGAGTTTGGTAGGATAAAAGCTACTTTTTAATGCGCGTTTGATCTGTGAGGTTCGCTCCCAATCAATGCCGGTTGATAATAAATTAGCGGAACGTGAATTTGCTTGGTGATAAAAGGAGGACAAAAAGGGGGTCGGACTGGTCACAAACCCGACAGTCAAATTCAGAACGACTCAAAGCAACTCAGTAAATTGATCAGATTTGGTGCCTCCGTCCGTTCAAGTTAAACACAACATAAAAGGTTCATCTCCTACTTGCATATAGCATTATATCTCCAGAGCATCGTCCCATCGAAAACTTAATTCTCTTAGTATTTTACCTACATTAGATACTATGTACAGACTCACAAAGTGGTATTTACAAAGTTTGTCCACAAGGGGGTGATCCAGGCCTGCATGAGGGGTGAGCATGCACCATGTCAACAGAAATGTGATATGATATGTAGTGATATAGTAGTGATAAACCTTGCTTATGTGGCTGGTGTTAAAAGTGATATCAATGTGAAAAAAAACAGGAGGAATTTATTCGTGTAAATTAAGTTTAAAAATATTCTTTCGTGATTTTTTTTCTCTCTGCCCTGCTTTAAGAGCATCTTAAGGATTTCCTTCCAAAAACAAGACATCTTTACAATTATACTCTGCTGCCATCTTTAGAAGATTAACTTTTCCCTGAAAGAAATAAACCCTACGGTTAAGGCTGATATTTATCAATAGATTTTTTTTATTTGTTTCTTTTTTCTATCAAAGATGAATCTGTATTTAAAAATGTATTTACGATCTCTTCTTATTTGTATGATCACATGAAGCTTGTTAAATCTTTTATCTCTTAGCTTCCTTATGCTGTCATTCATTATGATTACAAATCACAGTGATGCCTAGAGCTTTAAAAACAATCTCTGTCTCCTGATTGTAAGCTTACGCCACACACACCATAAAAAGTACACAATATCATCAGACAAACTATCCCTGAGGCAACAGCTGGCAGCTGGTTTCTATCCAACTATCTAGCTCTGTCTTAGCAGCAATCTAACCAGCCGAAAAAAAAAAAAAAAAAAAAAAAAAACGTTTCTGGATGATCATCGTCCACAAACATGACGTTCTGTTCGAGTTTGTCAGTTTACAAACTTCACAGGTCCAAAATGAGTAAGTCCAACAGAGATGTGCTTCGTTGCACTATGCCATCAGTCAGAACCCGTGCGTTCACCCCCTTGTGGTCCACCAATACTCTCACACACTGTACATATATAGCAAAAATAGATAAGACTCCTCGTTTATGTCTCAGTGCGTGTGCATTCCTCATGAAAGCTGACGCACACCTAACTGAGGAGGGGCCTTAAGTTCCTCTACATTATTCAACACTCTCAGAAGTATTTGTTTCTATAAACGGTACCAGTCAAACGCTTGGACACGCCTTTTCCGTTCATTTTTAATAAGTGGGAATGTCCAAACGGCTGACTGGTGCCATATTCAAACATACATCAGCTTATACTATTATTTTTAATTAGAATATAGAATTATACATACATTCTTGTTATACTAAATTCCCTTTGCTAACTGGGAATTACAGCCATCACCTCCATTTCATCCTCCTCCTTTCCTTGTTGCTCCAAAGTGCACCTCGTCCCCCACCATCGCCACTCCGTCTTCACTTCATTAGACTACGACTTCTTCTCGCACGTACAGATTCACAGGGCAGGAGCACGCACCAGATAACACACCCACTCGACTCCCAACACAGACGAATATTTTCAAACCCATAAACCAAGCATTTTTTTGTCATTTGCTGAGAGCTTCCCCATGGCCTCTGATGTACTAATATATTTGGATGCCTTTGCTGTTAAACCGTAAACCGACAATAGTTTATAGCTATCTACACCTAGTTTATTAGCCAGCGTGTGTAGCTGATGTAAATCTGTGCATTTCTTCCTGTCATGGCCATGTTGTGAACATGGAGAAATGTGATGAGGGTGATGGTGAGAGGGACGCGAGGCTCACATCCGTCAAGCTGTCTTCACTTTAAGAAAGAACTCTGTGGAGGGTAGCTTCCAGGGGGAGAAGGTGGCGAACATTATTCTTTAAAGTTTGGATTTTGAGGAGGATGAGGATGTCAGACTCAGGATATCTGCATGTGAAATTAATGCAATGCAGCGTTTTTTGCCTGAAGTCAGAAAAAAAACGTGGTGATCCGAGAGCTGCAGACACCTACTGCAGATTTCTTTCTTGTAACTGTGAATCCGGAGGTCCAGTTGTGATTACGGTCAGAAGTTTAGCCGCTTGAGGTAAGAGGAGGGAGGGGGAGGTGAAGATCTACGCAGGCGGTTATCCATCTTTCTCCTACAGGTCCGGGATTTATGAAGTCTGCAGTTTTCTTCCATGAAAAGGCAGCGAGTGTTGGTTAATTGCCTGATGTGTGTGTGTGTGTGTGCGTGCGTGTGTGTGTGTATATGCACGCGTGCCTCCTCCTCCGCTATGACACCTCGCTGCCAAACACTTCCAGCACCAGCGGGGTGAGCTGCATGCTGTGCTCCGGCTGGAAGGACAGCGAGCGGTACTGCTTGGAGTGCTCCTCGTTCAGGCTCCGCAGGTCGGCCAGCTTCTGGATCATCTTGGCGTAAAGGAGGCGTCCTCCCGGGTGGTTGACTCGGATGTAGGCCTGCAAGGCCTCGGACAGGCGGTCCTGGAGCAGCTCGATGCGGGCGTGGTCCTGGACGCCGGGGCGATCTGCAATGGGAGAACCAGGAGGGTGGAGGGGAGGGAGCCGGGAGAGGGACGAGTATGGGAAGGGACAGGGGAGCAGAGGAGGAAGAAATTTAGGTGGGGAGGTGGGTGGATTGAAAAAAAAAAAAAAAAGAGAAAACAACAATCTTTTTCTCAAAATTGTAAAAAAATGTAATATTATAAAAAAAACACTCTTTTTTTTTTTTTTTTTTTTTTTACAAGAAAAAGATGTTTCCTCACTTAAGAAAAAAAACTAAAACAGCATCGTTAAAGCTTAGAGGTTTAGAAAGTATCACTTCAAACCCACTGAGAATATTTGCACTTAGCACGGTGATCCAACCCTCCCACAAGATCTGTTACAAAAATGAATGCAGCGCTGTGTGAAAGCAAGTCTATCCACTCAAAAGAGGGAGAAGTGTATGAAAATGAGTGTTTCATACACTGTGGTTGGGCCTAAATAAGGAAACACATTGATGGATGGAGCATCTTAAGCGCGCGCAGCAATGCTGCCACTTTTAAGAATACTTTTCCAGCTATTTGTTTCGGAGATGAAAAACTCGTTATGATCACAGCACGTCTCCGTTTACATTTTTTCTGCTCGTTTCACACAGAAAAAACACAACATTTTCCAGGGAGGGCTTGTTCGTGTGTAAGTGGCAGCATCATCTGCCACATCTGTATGAAACTAGGTCAGAACGTAACTCAACACCCTGCTTTGGCGCCGAGATGTTAATATCCAGTAAAGCGGCGCAAACTCATCTGCATTCTCGGTTTTCACAACACGCTAAAGGGCACGAAGCCCGGCAGTACCTGGAGACAGCAGGCAGATGGCCATGAGCAGCACGTGTTCCTCCTCGTGTAGGTTGAGTTTCTTCAGACCGACTTGGAACTTCACCAGTGGCTCCAGCAGCTCCAGGGTGTGACCCGCTGCCGAGGACGACACAAACACGCTCTCAGTGCCACGGAGCCACTTACAGTTTATGACACTAATGTCGGAAAATATATATTGTGGGTGTCTGCGGAGTTATGAATAAAAACACAGTTTTAGGAGCAGAATCATTGCTCTCTGTGTGCGTGTTTATGCACTGTGGACAGAGGGCATTACTTCTGGCCCCGCATCTAAAAGTGAACAAGCCCGGTGTGTGTTTGCGGCTGCTTTGCTGTGTCCATGAAAATACCTGAAGTGAAAGCTCACAGTAAAGTGGACGAGTGCGTAGAAAAGCTGCATGTGTGTCGGCTTTGTGCCGCGCCGTTACATAACGGCAGGAGGAAATGAAATGACATTTGTGTCAGTGACTTAAACGCGGCAGGATTTTTCTGGACTTGTTTGCACTTCTGCGCAGAGCGAATTAATCAGTGAGGAGTCTGATGCTGTGAATAAGACTGAAATATATTTATCCTTTATTTTCTTTCTTTTTTTTTCTATTCATTCTAATTGTTCCTGCGGCACTTTTTCTGCATTGAAATATAATTTTGATGTGAATCTAAATCTGAGGTTTGAGTTATTTCTATGTGTTGAAAGTTAGAAGTGGGAGTAAATACAGCAAAAAAAATGCTGACATGAAACCACCAGCTGATTAAGTCCACTCTGGTGGGTCTGCACTAAAAAAAGACATCCAACCAACCCTTCGTGACGTCATTGATGCAGTATTTGAAGTCGGGTCCCCCGCAGCTCCAGGACATGTCCTCCAGGCTGAACGACTGGTTGGAGCGCAGCATGATGATCTCTATGGCGCTCGACTTCAACAGAGCAATCTGGTCTTCTGCTGTCAGCTCTCTGAAAAACAAACAGTGTTATCGTCTAAATGCATCTAAAGGCACTCCAAGGGTCTCAGAAACATCATATCTGCCTTTATCCTTATTTTCTTTAATAGGAATGACAAATTCATTGTACTTTTTTTGTACGATTGATGCACAACTACATCACCTCCATAACTCGGAGCAAAGACATTACAGTTTCTAACTGCAAATGCCTCCGCTGACTATTTCATGGTTCCTCTGATGATGTACGTCTAACATGAGATGATGCATCGTGCACGTCCTCGTGGGGGGCATGTCATCTCCATTATTTTCTCTCCATTTATTGTCCCCGAGTGCAGACATTTCTAGTGCCACCTCTCAGCTCAGCGTGCGTTTATAAAGCTTCTGGCTGTTCCAGTGCATTCTTGGAAGTGCTTGTTTTTTTTCCCCATCTCACCCATTAATGTCCTGCGCTCATGAAGGCAGAAAATAATTGTGTACTGTGTCTACCTGCTACCGGTTAGATGCGGCAGGTTACCAGTTGGTAAGATGCAACCACAGCCCGAGAAGACAAAGCACAAGCGCATGCTGTTCAACACTGTTCAACATGGGCTTTTCTTTTTGATTATGAGCTCAGAAAATGAATCCCTCCTCACAGTAGCTGCAGATTTATTCATCCTCCCCGTCGCCTAAAAGCTTGAGCTTAAAGTTCAATTTGATCATCTCTGATGCATCCTGACAAACAACAGTGGAGCTCTCACGGTGGGCTTACTACAGCCATCGCAACCCACCACAATGCTCTTCATACCTGAAGCCTGGGATCATCTTAGCAAAGCCGATGACTTTCTGGATGCTGTAAGACACCAGGTCAGCCAGGTGGGGCAGCATGGAGAGCTTAGTGTCCTCCTCGCTGGAGTCCGGGCTGCTTGCGCCATCCTGGTACATCATCAACAGGTTGCTGAAGTTCATCTTGGTGTCGACCGACTCTGATTGAGGGAGAGATTGGAGACGAGATGTGTGAGGGAGGTGGAAATGAAATGGGTATGGGGTCGCGACAGATCCTGATTAAACCGATAAACTGATGACGGAAATGGCAAGGTGCCAGTCAGAGGGTTGTTAGAACACAACACAAAGCAGTTCCAAAATCATTAAAATATATATATATATATAAGAAATACAAAAAAGCCCTACAGTTTAGATCAGGAGTCTTATGAGAAATTCAGGTAAAAAATTAAACCAACACCAAAGATTCAGATGTCCAACAGAAGTTGTCCATCACCACATTTCTCATAATAGTGATACAGAACAGGGCTTACTGATAAAAACATCCAAACCTTGGCAATTATCTTTTTTTAAATCAATTAAAATGTCTTTTTCTTTTATATTAGACAGATTTTGCTTCATAAATTGCACATTCACATCAATACTGGAGTAATAATGTAGTTATCCCTGTGTCCTTGTTACATTCAACCTATAACCATGAGTTAGTACAGAAGAAGAAGATCTCATTCATCTCACCGGGAGAGTGGTTGAATGAATCGGAGGAGGCGTCAGACAAAGAGTGAAGAGAGGCAGCTCTGCTGGCACTGCGTGTTACTGGACCTTCACGCACTGGAGGCTGCGGACACAGAAAAAACATTGGTGCCCGTATGAGTATAAGAATAACAGGCGTTCACATAATACCATGTCCTCACCACACGCCAGTGGCCCCGTCCACATGAGTAGGGGTCCTGGAAGCGCTTTTCTATTTTCCAGCTAAATCTGAGATCCTAGTTCTCGAGTGTTTGGAAGCTTGGGCACATGATTGATAGAGTGTGCTGAAAATATGTTGCAGTGAGCAGGTTATATGAGTGTAGTGCGAGGTCTGCCAGGAGCTCCCAAGCTTTGCTGCAACTCTGTAAAGCCAGTGAGTGTTGGCTTTTCCTTTTGTTTATTTAGATAATGACGAATATGAGATATGAAAAATTATGTTTGCATTGTGGCAGCTCATTGGCAGGGTTCTATTCTATACTTTTATACAGATGTTCAAGACTACTTTTCAACCATTCTTCAGTTTCGATACAGATTGATACCAATGGCATCTATCGTTGTTGTCATTTATTTTGTTCGTCTTTTTAGGGATTTGGCTTGAAAAGTTACTGCATTATTGAGGTTTGATTGATGCAAAACAGAATGAGGTGATTGGACCAGTTTTAACAGCGGTTACAGGTCTGCACTTACCCGAAAGCGTGAGAAGTCGGAGTAGGAGGCATCGTAGGTCTTGTGATGAGCTTCGACCAGGGAGGAGATCATCCGGGCCTGCTCCTCGTTCAGCCGCGGCCTCATGGCTTCGCGGGCTGCCTCCTCCTCCTTCCTCTTTAGGATCATTTCCTTTTTCCTTTGAACCTCCTCATCTGTCAGTATGACTGTAAGAAGAAAATGAGGGATGGACTCAGTGTTTCACAAAAACAAATCCCCAGTACAGGCATATTCAGTTACCCATTCCCAAAGCAGCCCGAGCAAAAGGGAAGCACTGAAGTGTTTGCCTAAATGGTTAAGCAGAAAAAAGACTGAACACAGTATCAGGCAACTTTTGACTATTAGCAACCATCAAGGAAAGCAAAAAATAAAAACGAATTCATCATTGTGACGGGGGCGCAGCTACTGTTTTGTTCTGGTCCATCACATTTAGAACTAAAACTTATACACTAATAAATCTATGATGTTTTCAGACATCTCTGTACTTCAACCAAAAATGTATTTAAATGACGAAAAACCTAAAAGCTGTCAGAGGGCAAAGGCTGCTGTACTCTGTCATTTATGGCAATGGGGGGGGGGGGGTTCTCTTGGTACTTTGTGCCAATCAAATTTGTCCTAAGAGTCCAGGTTGGCAGCTCACCTCTGCGCCCGTTATAGTTTGTGCTGGTCCAGATTCTCAAACAGGTCAACTTCTTCCTAATAGCTTGACAAAGGGCAACTGAAATTCTTTTTCCCAGCGTTTGAGCACATTTAGTCTCTGAAGGCTTTCTGAAAGACGAGACGTGTAAGCTGAGGAGAGAGGGAAAGTCCAAGGTATGCTCGATGTTGGTGGTTGGGGCTTGCTCTTTAGCGAGCACTAGCTGAGACGGGTGGCTCATTTGTTAGAACTTACAGCTCTTTGCTTGTACCCTGAAACAGGGCCAGGCTGTACTTTCACTCTCCTTCGTTTTAAGATGCTGCACCCAGTGTTCAATTCAAACTGCCATTGTAGACGGCTCAGGGCAGGTTTTTATGGGGGTGTATGGCAGCTATAAGCTGATAGTTGATGTTACTTATGTTTAGCGCACTAAAAACCTTTGTAATGTATTACTTCACATCTCATCAAAACAAATTGTTTGTTACATTTGTTACAAAATGTTTGAGACACATTCGAGACCCTAGCTTTGAACTTTTTCCTGAGAATTTACTGTGGAAAACCTGCACTTAAAATATCTGGAAAGTAAGGTTTTATTCTACGATAAAAGAAAACAACAAAAAAATGACCCATTTCGGTGTTATCTTTTACCCATTGTAGAAAAACGCAGGTGAAAACACTGTGAGAAAGTCTGCTATGACCATCTGAGATCTGAGGGGCTCCATGTACTGTATGTTCTGACCCCTGAATACTTTGGCCTATATTAATCCCTTGACTCTTTGCCACAGTAAACGATTATCCATGAGGTGCTCAACTATGCAGAAAGACAGACAGCCGGCATGACTGCCAGACGGACTTGGACTGCCAAGAAGAGACCGTCTGGTATGGCCCAAACTCAGACCGCTGGGGTTACCAAAGAATTAAGTAAACAACAAAAAAAAAAAAGATTTGGTGACAAATCCGACATTCTGGCAGCTGTAGACAAACATCCTCACATAATAGGTTTCAAGTGACAAACTGAGGGACAAGCGGCCCGTTGACTCGAATCATAGCATCATGTAAACACGGGAAAGACAGAGTCCACAGCAGGTCTGCGTCGGGCGGCCTCAGACTCGATTCCCCTCCCCGTGCACGTAGGCTGGGACGAGCCAGTCGTCCATTAGAAGCTGTAGCCTGGATGTCTCAAAAAAAGAAAAAAATTGAAAAAAAAGAAAAAAAGACAAGTAGGCTACTAAGTGGCTGTTTGTAATAATTACAGCAACTCCACCAGCAGCGGACGCCTGGAGACGACAAACAACTGTATCTGGAGAGGATGAACTACTGAAGTGATGTTACATAAGCATAATATGGGATTCTGCAGGCAACAACAACTGCAGGCTTTAAAAGGCAGCTGAATAAATTTCTTGTTGGCTAACCAGGATCTGGCATTCATTTTTTATTCGAACCCAATGTCATTAATTAGGCTTTGGCTGAACTCCAGCGTCCATCTAGGCCCGAGCCAGAAAAAGACTGTTGAGAGCCACTCCTTGTGATGAGGACATCCAAACATGCAGGGTATAATCATGAATAGGCAGAGTTTGGTCAAAGTTTGGCACAAGCCGTCAAAGCAGCCATTCCAAGGCGGATTGAATGCGTTCGCTTTCAGCCAAGTCTGAGCACTGGATGGCATCAGTGAGGAAGAGGTCTGGAAAAAGAGGGGGAAAAAAGGCCATCAAAGGAACATCTTGACCACCCTGCAGCATTTGGCAGACGGGCCAGAAGACTGATTGGATGTGATGCGGTGACTGGCATGGCACAGAGGAACCAGGAGAGAAAGAAAGAAAGAAAGAAAAAGTAAAAAAGGCAAACACTTAGTTGGAATTAATTATACAAAATAACAAAACGTGGCTTTGGTCAACACACCTACTGCCAGAGGCTGGCACAGTGGGGAAACACAGAGCCCCCTGAGGACCGGCCCGTTAGGCACAATGGAGACTCCGGTTAGGTGTGATGTATGTCGAGCAACATCGAGCGTGCGCCAGCATTTTCTCACTAATGCCCGAAGCATGCGATTGAAGCGGGTAGAATTCAGGTCAGTCAGGCCTCCAGGCACCTACACATCCCGAGTGTGACGCAGAAACCGCTTATCGAAAGATCAGAATGGAGCACATATAGTCACAGGAAGCAGTGGGAAATAACAGACTGTACTCAATCTACTAACAACGTAAAAAAAAAAAAAGAGAACAAAGTGCTCTTGTTTGTGTGGGCTTTAATCTAACCACTCGTGTGCCTGTGTTTGTCATCTACGAGCACATCAGGATTCCCCGTCTGCATTGAATCCGAGGATTAAGACACTCATAAAACAGATATGCTGCATTACGAGTGGATGGAGCGACACCAGGAGACCGTGCCTTTGAATTTTGACCCATACTGTAAAACATTTTCAAAGATTTTTTTCAATGAATCTACAGCTGGTAATACGCAGGAAAGGTTGTCAGGGTGACAAAGTAAAAAGGCTCCTCGGGATGAAGAATTAAGGAGCCACTTCAAGGACTTTGCTTCAGAAAGAAACAGCGTGAGCATTCAATCATCCAAGAGCTAAAACGTTTCAAAAACTCTCCTGTGATTCTAATCCTGTTACAAATAAACCCCCGCTCAGTCATACAGAGCAACACAAAGATCACAAGCATGAAAACACACACACACACACACACACACACAAACACGGAGGTCTTTTCCAGGCACCTCTCTAACCTGTTAAAAAAAAAGGGGGGGAAAAAGGCAGAGTGTTTACAACAAGCTCAGCTGGCAAAGCTCACAGAGGGCGCAGATCAGATTATCTGAATAGTGACCTGGCTTAACTAAAACTAATAAAGCAAAAAATAATAATAATAGAAAACGGAAATAAAAAACTCAAAGCTAGAAGCTAAAATGTGCATCTATTTGGCCAAAGACAAAATAATACATAATAGTCTATTCAACTCCTCCAAGAATCAAGAAATATGAACCTGATCAAGATTTGGAGGAGGAAATCACTCAAACAAAAGCATCCTTCTATCTAGAAAACCGCAGTGTGTTCTTTTGTGTGGAGCCGCCTCACAGGGATGATACGTGCACCCACTCTGCGGTACGCATCTGCACTGAGCCTGTTCTCGATACGTTTTACAGCGGGTTTATTTCTGGGTCAAAGCTGCAAACCTAGAAAACAGGACCTAGTACAGACACATTTACATGCCGAATACAAGCCAGCATATGGTAATTTTACCACAGTCATCGTATAGACTGAGATGCTGGAAGGGTCAGGGGGAAAATACAACAGCTAAAGGACCAAGAATATGCCTCTCCTCTGGATTGGAGCTGCCTCGTGTACCATCTAATAAACAAAGAACTGTTTCTTTCCATCTTGAGCGACCTTCCCTTTAATTCATTTTCCGATTACAAATAGAGATTCCATGGTGGTGAGGTCACAAGGACACATGATAACATCGTCAATAAAAGGACATTTCGACTCTCTTGAACCTCTTCTGGACAAAGAGACCAATTAGACCAGCTATCCTCACTGACCATTTCCCATTTCTCCTCTCATTCAGCAATGCGTATACGGGCCCTTCTTGACAGACCGATGACTATTGCTTTCCATTAGTTACAATCATCTGAAAGAGCTTTGCTATTCCTGTCCAATTGTAATGAATTCTTTCCTATGAATCTGAAGTTTCCTTCAAACAGTTCTGATGTAGTCAGGGTTTAGGAAGAGACAACGTTTTGGTCATTTCCTATACGTGTCAGCTTCTCATCACTCCATTTTCTGATGCATTAAATGCATCATTTTAAAAGGTTGAACTAAAATGATGCATTTGAAGTTCAACCTTTAAAGAACAGGTTTACAATTCCTCAAATGATTCTGAAGGTGGAGAAAATTCCATCTGGAAATAAAATATGCTGTAAAAACTCCCAAACCGAGAAAGCCGAGCAGCTGTAGCTCGGTGAAGTGTAATCCAGGCTTCTTTCTCCCCAATCAACCTGTATACCAGCTGTGGCGAACAAAGAGAGCATTTTATACAGATAAGAGCCTCTCTTTGCCTTCTTTCTCTCCCTCCCCATCTTCCTCAATCAATCACGAATACTCCAGTTCAATATGGCTATTTGTGGTCGACAAAGTGATTATCATTAATCTAAACCCATCTCTGTTTCACAAAGACAAACACACAGGCAGTTTGTTCTGGGTGTGTGAGTGAAATGGCTGTAACACAATTGTGTGTCTATGAAGAAGAGGAGTCATTGTTAAAGGTCTTTAACTTCCTTCCGCTTGCTGCTGTTCTGCTGATGCTGTGCTGATAAATCTCACTGGTGTGTTTTGTTGCTTTGGTGTTAAATTCACACACACTTGTTTGCTGGTGTTGCCTTGAACAAACTGCGAAAGTTTGCGATAAAATGCTGAATTTGGATATTATTTATCCAACGCGAAGTAAAGACGGCCGTCTCTGTTGGTGGTTATAAATCAGTGGTGACAATGTGTCGGAAAGGGGTGAGGTCTCACTCTCCCCTCGTGCTGCCTCCCTGTTCTTGTGTTACAGCCACACCTGGCGCCGCATGCATAACCACAATGCTAAAGTGTAAAATCAAGTTCAACTTTGCTTCAAAATGCTATTTCAGTTCTGACTGACAGCACTGGTGTAAACACTCATCTGTTTAGTTTAAAAGCAGGAGGAAAAACTCATCATTTGCATCTCCTGTATGACCCCAGACTTAGCTGGCCATATGGCACCAGCGACCTTCTGCATATGCATTGTAAACGCCATTCTCGCTCTCCTTTCTACAAATCAGATCGGTTTTCACTAAACCATTGATCCTACCGCCTCCTGTTCCCTTCTGAATGTCTTTAAGTGTTAGATTACAGCCCAGGTTACCGCTCACAAAGTCAGAGTGACACCCAGATGAGCGGTGTTTAACTTTGGGGTTGTTACATTTTGGTTATATCGAGTCTTGAGCGAGTGGGTTTGGTTTGGACCTTTACTGCCTGAAAATGAACAACCCCAAACATAAAAGAAGTGCCATGCAGAGATGAAATGGAAACGCGCCATCTGTTACATTTCTAGACGTCAGGTCGGCTGTTTGGATAATTCCACTCATGCTGCCAAAGTTTCCTCAGATCTGGAAGCTCGTGTTATTTTAATCCCGCTGCTCCAAAGAATGGGTGGTGTCAGAAATACTTCTCAGTTTTCGAGTGGCCCCGTAAGCGTCCATTGAGGTTGAGGGCTGGTGACTGTGAAAGACGGCCCATGACAGAAAGTCCACCTCAGTCTTCCAGGACTTTTTGAACCTTTGAATGGGTGCGGGAACATTATCCTTCTGAAGTAGCAATCCTTCTCCAAAAGGACAATGTAAAAGGTGGAGGATAGCTCTGAAGAATGAGGAGCGCTTCTCCTTAGTTGGGTGGAGTCCATTCAGGAGGCCGAACACTCATAACCACCATCAGGTTTCAGTGTGGGCTGGACACCGATCTGCTTTGGACTGCTGAAGATCTAAAACTTTGTTTAAGTTCATTTGTGAAAACACAGCTGCTGAGCAGCTCTTGTTTGATTATCGTCTTCATGCTTGTGATAATTGTTTTCCGTTTCTCAGCGAACGCTTAAGAAGACAAGAAGAGACATGCAGTCCATTCGCCTGATCAAGGTACCTGCTGGCCGGTCAGATCCACTTTACAACGGCTCAATGTGCACTGAATAAAAGAAGTCCATGAAATGAGGTGTTGAAACAAGGTAGAATCTACTCACCCGACTCATTAAAAAGTGTGACCAGTGTTTAATTTAGCTGACCATCTGTGTGAGAGCATACTTAAACTACGACACAAAGTCAGAATTCTGAGGCTGGCCCAGCGACAGCCGTGAAAGAGGAACCAGAAACGTACGCAGATGGCCTCGTATTTCCATCTCCCGCTGTGCTCTGAACGCATCGGAAACATTATTTGAATGTCGGAGGCTAGGAGAGGTCAACTCACACTCTTTCATCATGCCGATGTCAATGCAGCGTTTGAGCCGGCAGGCCTGGCAGTGACGGCGGTTGTCTTTAGTGATGGTGCAGCTCCCGTTGAACGGGCAGGTGAAGGAGGCTTTACGTTTCATGCTGCGCCTGCAGGGGAAGGAAAAGCAGTCAAGCTACTTCTGGATTGAAATATCTAAGCCATCTACAACTTCATTTTCTTCACATTATGATTTTTTTTATTTTTATTTTAAAGTGACCATAAACAACAAATCCAATTTAGGAGCACCTGCAAACTGACACAGGGAAGAGAAAGCAAAAAAAGAAAACGGGCAGCAGAAACACTGGCAGGGTCACAGAATTGTGCAGCGACTGTAAAGAAGCTTAAAGAGGTGTGTTTATGGGTAGATGCGCGCGCGTGTGTGTGTGTGAGCGTAAACATGCTAGACGAGCTGCGTGGGTTTCACACAGATGCTCATTTATGTGTGCAGAGGAGCCACCGCTGCCACCCCGGAGCACAGAACCCAGGCAGACAACCACAGAAACAAGGCCCCCCAGCAAAGGTGTGGGAACGAAATAGCCCGGTGCAAACCCGAATAAAAGTTAAATAATAATGCTCTGTGCTGTGAGACTGCAGCAGCAGGATTATTAGCTTACTATCGAATTCATTCATTAAAGATGCACAAATTCAAATGAAAAGTTGGATAAACAACTCTTTGACAAACATGGAAGCGATGTTAGCAGATGGTGTAAAGCGGAGGAGGGAGAGCGCACCTGAAGAAGCCCTTGCATCCCTCGCAGGTCATGGCGTTGAAGTGGAAGCCGGTGGCTTTGTCGCCGCACACGCCGCAGATCCGCGGGGCGTTGCGGTCGAACTCGTCCGGCCCGACCACTGACGTCGTCACCGTCATGGGCTCCATCACTGGGGAGAAGGAGAGGCAAGGGTCAACCTTTGCTCGGAGAAGAGATATGAAAGAGTTGTAACATGCAGACAAACTGCTTCGAGGCTAAAAAGAACGTTTAAAAAATAAAGCGGCTCGTGTGCCAGAAACCTGTGTGGGAGTTGTTCAGAGCGAGCTCTGAGAGAAACTGTGCCATTTCGCTTCTTATACAAACAGGTGTTAGCTTATTAGCATATTAAGCAAAAGGCATTGACAGTCACACTCTGAATCTTGCAGCTATTGGCTGAATGAGTCAGAGAGAGGTACACACACTTAGACACACGTACGCGCACACAAATCTAATCTACAAACTGTGAAATGACAGCGTTTGCTGCGAAATGCTGTGAAATGGCCGATGTGTGTAATACTGCCAGTTCTTTCTCTTTTTTTTTCCACACATTCACCATCTGGCCATCTGCTGTGAAATAAACAGCAGAATAACACACGGACTGGAAACTGTGAGCCAACTAATCCATAGCCGTCTTTTTCCAGGAGCACCTATGTCTGAAGTTTGACTGAGGAGAGGAAGATCCTTAAAGAAGCAGAAAAGGATTAAATTATTATTTCAAAGGGGCAGATGGAAACATGGGAAATATGCAGATCTGGTTATTTTAGCTGCTCGAACTTGTTCAGTATTACGGGTTGCAAGTCAAAGCGTGGCTCCAAATTTAGTTAGTGAGTTTGAGTTAAATATCAAGGGGAAGGTAAATAAAGGGGAGCATGAGTTTCGAAATGGTTCCTTCGCTGACCTGAGCTTCTACAAAAGGCAGAAAACTGAACTAAAGCTTCCTTACTCTTCTTTACTTGCACCTTGTTGGCCTAACAACATCTTAGCCGAACAACGACGGGATGCCAAACACAGCCAACCTGGCTGATGCCCGCATGTAAAAACACAAAGAATCCACTATGAGGCTGCGGCTTTGGAAACCCGAGCCCGATGCCACCTGTGCCCTCGCATTCCCATCAGCCGGACCCCTCTGCGTTTGTGTCGGAGTGAGATCAGGAAAAAGCAGCGGGAATCCACAGAGGGGTGAGGGCCGGCGTGCCTCAAAGGCCCGGCGCTCTGTTCCTCCACGCCGCTGCCTGCCGTGTCCGCAAAGCTGTGTGGGAGATTCCCACGCCGCCATCTTTCATCTTACCCACTCAAACACACCAGAACGGCGTCGAGTTTTAAAATACCACCTCTTATTGGTCCGAGGTTTTTTTTTTACTTTTCAGAAATGAGACAAAAATCAAAGCGAGCATTTAAAAGAGAAGTTAACAAATCAGGAAACTGGGAAAGAGGACGGCGTACAACCACATCTAAAAATGTAGAAATCTTTTTCTTTTTTTTGCAGTCGTCCAAGCTAAAAATGAAAACATTCTCTTCCCGTTTTATGCCGTTTGGATCCATCGAATTCAGCGAAAAGAATTTGAAAGAGTTAAAGTGTGAGCTCATTTGATAGGGAGACAATGAAACGAGCTCAGCAGCCGTCAGGTGGCTGCAGAATATAGCCGGCGTGCTCGAAAAGGATTCAAATGATGTCAAACGAGGACAAAGAAGGAGGAACCGATGCCTGGAAGTAAGGTCAAGACAGAACAAAGAAGATGAAAAGAGGCGAGTGTGTGAGTATGTGAGGGCTGCAGAAAGTATACACCCCGGCCGACGCCCTGCTCACTCATTCACAAACCTAATCTATGGCGGAAACCCCCCCCCCCCGGAGCAGCCTGCTTTGGCCCTCTCATTTACAGTCTGCGTGTTGAACGCTGGGCCTGAGCCGGCAGGACGCCCTCAATTAGGCACCATTTGTCGAAAACAGCTTTGTTTACTGGTGTGGCAGCAGGTGAATAATGAAACGAAGGGGGGAGAGGGGGTGTGGGGGGCGGCGGGGCACGAGGGGACACAGGGTGTCAAACGTCTCAACGCATCCGTTACAAAAACACAACAACAAGCTGCGGTTTCATTAATGCTGCTGATTAACGCCGGGGAAAAAGCTAAAAGCCGGACATGATTCACAGGTAGTGAAAGGAGGGAGGACTTTCAGCCATTAAAGCCACCTCTCTGGGCTGGTTACAGAGTTAAATCATCCTTTAAAAGACGGCAAACGGTACATGTGACGTTTCTGTCCAAACACACTGAACCGTGTGCAGAGAGACACACGAGAGCTGAAATCTGTGTGAGGATACTGAGAAATACCAAAATATTCAAGAAATTACAGTGGTCTATTTTTATTACTGGAGGCATGAGTCATTTTCCATCTGGAAAATTAAGCTCATTTATTCAACGCAGTCACTGTTTTAAATTGAATTTATCTTTTTGTTCTGCTGAACAGCTCTATCCTGCACAAAGATGATCGATCAGTGAGATAATGGACTCTTTTTAAAGGAGCATTCGGTTGAAAACTGATTTACTGGAAAAGGAAGTTAATTAATTAAGAGTTTGGTGGTCGAACTTTCGAGTAAGGACATGACAAGATTCAATTTCAAATTAGAACAAAAACTTCCTCTTTGGACCAGATTTGTCTCTAATCAATCAATTCAGCTTTGAATCAGAATTTAAGTTCACTCCCCTGATATTGAAATAAAAAGCAGAATATTACGGATCATTTATTATGCTAAATCCCCAAAGTATCCAAATATTGAGAGTACATTTGAATATTTGAGGTTTGTGGCACTCATTTGCTTTAATTCTGTTCAACATCATAAAGCCCATTAGAATATGTAGAAGCCCAATCCCGGGGAGGAAAACTAGTTAGAGTCAGCCCTGAAAGACAGCTTTCGAGATCAACATTATTCTAGGAAGTTTGGCATCCGGCGCTGAAAATCGGCCACCAAGTCCGACGTCAATATGCATAAAAAAATATGGGCGAACCTGTTGAGGAGCAGCTGTCAAACAGCAGCAGCTGGAAGAGGAGCGGGCTATTCCGGGCCGTTTGCTCATAGCAACAACAGAACTCTCAGAAAGGGCTTTTCACTCTGCTCATCAACAGACAAACCCAAAGATACCAGATAGCGTTCATATCGAATGTGGCCAAAATCACGTCTTGCTGAGCAGGAAATGACCTCACAGTCATCGCCGCAGTCCTTCACAAGTCTACAAGGAGTGTGAAGATTGCCGTTTTGTCACTTTCAGGCTGTTTTTCCTCTTTTCTCTTTGTGCTCCAGCCCCGTCCATATCTCTCTGAGGTCAGACTACCATTGTATTTTCCTCCATGTGTCCCAACCATTCCCAAAAAAATAAATTCAGTTGCACAGTGCATGAAAAGTAGATTTCTTTGGGACCAAACCGCTGTCCCCATGGTAACAAAGAGATGCTGGGAAGTGATGCTGAGGCTCGAGTTTAGGGAACACACAGCCACACAATGAGGACTTTCCCAGGGGGACGTGTGGGAGCGTGCGTAGGGACTTTTCATAAGTGGAACACGTCGATGTATCGATTAACCCGTGCCAGCAGATATCCACATCTGACCGTTGTGTCAGTCAGGCAACAGGCACGAGGCTTCGTGTGCACTTTTTCCACAATCCGAGATGGAGAGCGGCCTAAAAAACAAAAACAAAATCTAAACTGTTTGACTGGTGCCGTCCAGGACGTGTTTAACACGTTGGAAGAGAACAGCGAGCACACGGAGCACCACATCAGCTCCGTGTTGTGAAGCTGGATGGCCAATTTACTGCCGCTGGTTAAGATATATTTAGATCCCAAATGAGACCCGTTTCTGTAACCTAGATCCCATTTGCATAATGAAACGCTTTGTCTGAGATGTGACACCATTCCAAAAGCAGTTTGGATCATGGACAGAAAGAACAACTCAATCCTAACACCGACCAGAGAACAAGAAGAAGGGGGGATATTATGGCACAGGGGTTAGGTTTTTTTTTTGGCCATTCACCCACTGACATGTTCCCTACATTTACAAGGACTTGTCACCTAAAGTTCAAACGTTTGTGCCATGAATGAACCTTCATAACAACAACATTAATGGGATGTGACCCGGGCCTCATTTGTCCCTTGGTTAGTTGGTGGAATGTTCCTAAACCAAAGACCAGAGTTCGTACCACTGAAGGAGTGCGCAGGAATCCTTCAGATAAGCACACAAAACGCCACCAGCTGCTCCATAGATTCCCCCGACCTCTGACCTTCCACTCGAGGTGGTAAGACAACAGGTTCATTTCTCATCAGACATCAATGGCGGATTGAAAGAAGATCCCTGTTGTTCAAATCTGCGACACATTCAGAAGCGTGCACCAACACGGCTGGACAACTGCCCACATCAACATCCAAAGACTACAGTTTTACTGAGCTGCCATCACTCTCATGCACACGTCTAGGAGGCAAAAGGGATGCTGGGTAGTCCTGGAAAAGTAGGACCACTTTCTTCTGAGTAGACGCTACTGAGATGGGAGATACGTTGGGAGAATAGAAAGATTACATCATACAATCTGTGTGCAAGTTCTCCCCCAGGACTTTAATAATACCAATATGAGGAGCCATCCTCAATCTAATAAAACACCTGCAACCAACAACTGATGAGCTGCTGCAAACTTTGTCCACCATCTCAAAGAGGAAAGAGGGTCAGTACAGTAATGGCGACTTGCATAAGATTAGCTTTATTGGACAATTTTAAAAAATGTCAAATTCAGATATGAAATACTGCAGTGACTATTCACCAGTACTCAGCGCGTCCAGTCCATGACTTTTATTCCTCTAAGAGCTCCAGGTTAGACAGGCCAATGTAGCAATATTTTTTATTTTTTATTTAAAAAAAAAATAATAATAAAAGTTGTCATTGCTTGATTTACAAAACATTCAATTGCAGCAACAAAAACACAAAGGAGGATAAGATGTGGAATCAGCAGTAAGAGAAAAGAACATATTTTTGTCTGCGGCCCCTTATCTGAAGAGATAACCTCCACATGTGGCGCTTGCTGACTCGGACTCCAACTTGTGTGGACTGTGCAGAAAGCATCAGTGACCTGAGTCAGGAGTCCACATCACACGGCATCGGTAAACACAAAGGGCGCCGACCTCACGGGTTCATACGTTTTGTGAAATGTTTTTGATCAAATCATTTTTTTCAGAACACAAACGTGTTCTTTGTCTGTTTTCTTGAAAAACCCTTTAGACCCGTCAAACTACATGTCCAGAGTCACTCATCAAACCAGGAAAGATCTCCAATACGATCAGGGCTGCTGTCCTGCGAGTTTTAAAAGTTTTACTGCTTAAATCCACCTGATTCTGATTCAATTTGTCTTTTTAAATCTCTGCACAAGCCTGCTAATGTCTTATTGATGCTAATCAGGTGTGTTAAAGAAGAGAAATTGATAAAAGGACAGCTGCACTCTGGGACTAACTTTGAACTCACATGATTGACTCAAAACCAAAGTGTAAGATAAAAATGCACGTATTTACTTCTAAATCTAAAACAAGGAGAAAAAGACGATCGAAAAAACTCTGCTCAACCAGAAAAAAAAAAAGACTAAATTGTTGTGCGTCGCACCCTGGGACACAAACACTAGGGCCCAACACAAACATTAACACTCTCAAAAGTTAGTGCCCCTCACTTCAACCGGTTTGGACAAATCCTTCAAAAACAAACACTCGCTCTCATGTCATCAAACCTGCCCACGTTAAGATGAAAATAAATGGACGGATGGAGCATCTGGAAGCGTGCATTTGGTTTCACATTTGTGCTTCCTTCCCGTTTCTGTGCGTTCCTTCTAAATGTTTCGGCTTCCTCCGCAGAGAACGTTTGACTGGTGATTCTGAATTAGCCATTTGAATGAATGTCTGTCTTTTTGTGTTAGTTTTGGTATGAACTGGCCCACTGCCTGGCCAGCTATGTCCCAACCCACTACTCTGCCCCCCCCCCCCCCACGGAAGAAAAACCAGAGCAGTGCTTAATCTTTCTTACATGCACCCTCTCACCAGCAGGAAAAGTGCTTGAGATGCTGCTAATTGTAGGTATGTTGTGCCAGTATGCACAACTCAGTGGGAGGCTGTTTTAAACAAACAGCATAATAACAGGGGCTGAAGGAAGCAAAGCTGGGATAAATACAGGAGGCCACTCGGCTCTCCCTTTTTTTTTTCTTCAGGTTGATGAACACAAATATTGCGATAGAAAAAAAAAAAAAAAGAAACATTTCTGCGCGCAAACAAAAGCTCTGTGGTTGTTCAGTAAACACTGGCAGGATGTGGGAACATGGGCCAATTTAAGTACATTTCTCTCACTCGTTAAAGCACCATGAATGAAATACATGCACACCATAAAAACTAAGAATCATGGCACCCCACAAGAGTCGGATCTTGAAAAATACATAAAAAAAAAAAACAACAAAAAAATACACACCCAACACAACACATTCAGTCAAAGTATCACTTAAAACATCCACTCCACTTTGCACTAATCTGTGCTCTGCATCACACCACAAACCCTGAATGCATCATTCCAGCTGTTCTAGCAAACATTAACGCTCGAGCACATGAAAAAGTAATAAGAGACTGCTCAAATTTCCTCTTCTGCTCAATTTTTGTACGCGCTGTCACATGTTAAGTGATGTTACGTCATCTATCTACGTTTTATGCGGCGAGTCTCAAACTAACTTGTTTTTGTTGAGAATGGGGAAATAATGTCTAATCTGGTTACATTTGAGATGATATTTGAATCTCTGCTGGCCCAAAGCTGGCCTCACTCCACGCTCCCTCTGCTGCCGCCAATCCACAACAGTAGTTGTGAACTTTAGACCTTGTTTTCTAGGCAGAAGATGAAAACGGACGGACCGGCGCTGCTGGCACGCAGACAGAGACGGAGAGGGAGGAGCGAGAGCAAAAAAAAGGAAAAAAAAAAA
>CAJRST010041110.1:946394-971166 GCA_907169785.1 Menidia menidia
ATATCCTAACAGTGCTGTGATGCACAAGGCACACAGCTGAGCTCCTAAAAAGGGCTGCAGGCCAAAAAAACAATGTTGTCAAAGGAATGCCCTCAGACTGCATGTGTGTGTGTGTGTGTGTGTGTGTGTGTGTTGGGGGGGGGGTTTAGAGTGAGCAGGAAAACAGCCAACGCGACGCCACACAAAGGGATGGCAGTGCGAGTCATAACTGATCTAACTCTTCCCAAAAATCTCAGAGTTATTTCACGATTGAATTCATAACATTGTCCACTTGCTTTCTTCTTTGTTTTCATCTCTTTTAGAAACAAATCCCTGTGCAGACATTCATCCTCCAACAAGGAATTGGTCCAGGGTCGAATTTGGGCTGTGGAGAAGGGCTTGAACCCGTTTACAGATTGTCCCAAATCCAAATGATGGACATGCAGGACAACGGCTGAACACAGCCGTGACTCTGTATGAGGGGATGCTTCCACTTCTGCCCCACCGGAGATGTAGAACATGCCCAAAAGCAGAATGTCCTCTTAGAAAACTCCAGCCCCTCATACCATTACGGCTAATCTGCTGGGACAGCCTGACGGCAAACCACACACACTGAAGCGTTTTAACAATGATTATGGAAAGCCGAGAAATTAAAACGGGGCATTTTAAAAAAGGCGGAATAGCAATAAAACCACTCAAATACAGCGGAGCCATTGTGACATTGAATGCATCGTTCTCCAGGAGCAACACACTGTCACACACAGTTGTGTGTGTGTGTGTATCCATTACCAGTTAATAAACACAAAATCTGCCTCCATTTTCTATATCGTGAGTAATCGACTAAATAAAACATTCTGAGGAAATAAACATGGAAAGAGAAAATAAGGAATTAAAGAAATCAGTGTTATGGTGTATATCAAAGCAAAAAAGTGACTGAATGGCTTATTAATAGTAATTCTAGTTTAGCTGCATTCGTTTTACTAGATTTGAAAAAAATAGATTTTTTTGTTTTAATGATAATATCAGATAGTTTTTCAAAGTAAAGTATTCCACTCCAAAAGAATGAGCTTCAGTCGGTGTCTTAATGTGGTTGAAAACAGACTAAAAGTTGCTTTTATTTCTAAAAAAACAAAACAAAAAAAACAAAAAAAAGAAACACGGCTTGCCTTCGTTTCCATGGGTGTCCTCCCCCCCCCTTCTCTTTTTTCAGATGGCAGTGAATCGTTAAGAGCGAATGAGGACAGGCGTGGTCCCTGAGTTAGCCTCATTCAGGCCAGAGAAGCTGTCTGAGCATTCATTCGGGGAAGCCGTCGGGACAGAGAGTCTGTGTGGTCTGTTTGTGAGTGTGTGTGTGTGTGTGTGTGTGTGTGTGTGCGCGCGCACGCATCTGTGACACAAGAGCAACGAGAAGCCCTCCAAAAGCAGCTGAATGTTTGTATTCATATTCCCCATTTGGGACAAACGGGCGCCGGGGAATACTCTGGTGCTTAAAACCCCCTCGGAGGACTTTAAACGCCCCAAAACTCGACACATTTTCCCCGTGCCGTCGCACAGCCAGAAATTCTGCGTGCGGAATATAAATGTTTAGCAAACATACAACATTTCCGAGGCTTTGTTTGCACTGAACGGTACTTTAGAAGATTGGATTTTGGCTTACGCTCCTCTTACAAGTGTCAGAGAGGTGTTGGAAAAGCATATATTTCATTGGTGTTGACATGGTAACAAGGCTAAAACCGGAGAGGATTTCAAAGGTCAGTCTCTTACCCTCCACACCTGCAAAGCTAAAGAGGCTCTGGTGACACAGAGACTTACAAAAAAACAAAAAAAAATATTTAGAGGAATAATCCTGTCCATTAGCTGACGGGACTCGGCTGTGGGAGTGAAACAGTTTTTGTTTCTGTTGTAAACAATTGTTACATTCTATTATCGCTGTCCATAACAGGGAATGTGCAATAACTGCAGGAACAGGAAAGATCTGGATTTTCCGGTTTAATTCTCCTCTATATTGTGGACAGGTTTTAAAAAAAATCATGCTTATAATAAACAGGAAATGCAGAGATAAGAACATGAAATGTTTTCCGAGCGTCGGGCAACTCTGAAAAAGTATCAAAAGCAAAACAACAACAGTCACATTTGTTGTCCTCTTTGTGCTGTTTCCAACAGCTATAAACGGATTACTTTTTATTGAGTGTGTGGAAATATCATGAAAGATGCACAATATCGGTAGCAATAAATCAAACAGCCTCGCTGACTTCCAACATGGATTTTAGGGCCTAAAAGCTGCTTCTCATCCTCACCTCATCCTGAAACTGACGACCTCCGGCTACTACGCCCGCTCCATAATCAACAGACTAATTTTCTGCTTTCTTATCAGACCCAGCAAAACCAAACTCTGCATCAAAGTGAGGGCGAGCGGCACGTGGAGCAAAGCCTTCAGGTTAATGGTTAACCCAGTAATTGGGGTCAGGAGGGGGAGCTAAATTTAGACGGACGCAATGACATCAGGGAGGAAAGACTGTGGCAACTAGTTCAAAGGGCTCAAAGAGTGCAAGCAAGAGAAAGTAAAATTACAAAAATGTGACAAAGTTTTTAAAAAAAAATAAAGATTCATGCAAGGAGATTCAAAGATGCGAATAAGCTGCAAACAAAAGTTCAGGTTGGAAAACGTGAAGAATTGATGAGGAAGTTAAACACAAAAACAAAAAATTAAAACCATTTTGTTTCCCTGATCTAAAAAGAAACCTGAGGGAAAAGGTTTCTTTTGGCCAAGGATTCCTCCTCTTAGTGCAGCAAAATAATCACAGTGAGTGTCATTAAAGCAAGAGAGTGTGATATAAGGCAATAAAGGTTCATTGAGGCAGTTGGCAGTCTGTTTTACAACACATAATTCAGTTCAATTTTTCAGCAAAGTAACATCAGAGAAATGTGTTAGCCATCAACACAGAGGCCTAATTTGAATGGCTGGCTGCAGATGAAGGTCCCTGGAGGTCTAAATCAGTACACTGCTGCATTTTGGCAGCGCCACACCTCTTCCATAAAAGGCCCGGAGTAAATAGTAGTTTATAGTGAGCTGATCTTAAAACAGCACTTTTTGTTTTGATCTCTATTGGAAAATAATCATGACGTCGTGAAAACGATCCGATGCACAGCCACGAATCCAAAGTTCAACAGTGTAACGTTCATAACCTCCACCACCTCCATCATCAAGGGAATTATTCAAAAGCTCTGAATAAATCCCTTTTCTATCCATTCTTTTAAAGTCTAAAGAGGTCTTCTTCAGCTTTGGGTGGCTAAAAATCAGCACGTCAAACTCAAAAAAAACTTGCCACAACTATGCAAATCGGTCACCTAGTTCAGTAAAAAGATTGTTGAGATTGTTTTAGTTTTTCTGCACTGCACAGAAAGCTTATTATAAAAGCCAACTATTTGTTCCCAAATACAATAGAACCCTACACAGGAATTTAATTTGTTTCAGGACCTACTTCGTATGTTAAAATATTTCTATATTGGTTCAAATATTCCCATAAGAATAAATCCACAGCCCAAAAACCTACGATAACGCCTTAATAAATACTGCTGATAATTACACATAGCAATAAAACAAATGTATTATAAAAGAGGAGGAAAAAAGAATTACAAAAAAATAATAATCAATAAAAAGGTTTTTTTTATTTTTTTTATTGGCACTTATTGGCTAGTGGAGGTAGATGTGGAGACTGAGATACAAGATGTACCCTAAATTCAACTTTCACTACCTGAACTTTAAACCAACTTAGCTTATGTTTATCAAATAAAAAAAAGATATATTTTCTATGACTTCGACGTCATGCGTGTGTTGGAAATTTACTTCTGGTGTCAGGTAGAGGTTCTGCTGAATTGGCAATTAAGACATCTACAGCAGACACCGCCCCCCCTAGCCAAGATGCCCCTATGGAGCATGTGACCCCAAAGTGGATGGCAGCACTGACTAATCCTTCACTAATGGCCTTACGCGCTAATGGAGAGCAGCACATGATGATGGCATGCCACGCAGCGGTAAACTGGAGGTGTGGGGAGTTTTCCTAAAAACCGGAGGAAGTTTACAGAATGGAAAGCAACTCTATGTCAGGACATTTAAAATGAAAAGAGAAGCAAAGAGAAGGGGCAGAAGTTCACACACACAGTGGTCAGACTAAAAAAAGAAAAACCTTCACACTGCACATGTGCAGACGGCTCGCTCACGGATTCCATGCAGTCTTAAAAACAGAGGTTTCATCTGAAAACATACTACATCATCAGATAAGATTTTTTAAAGCCTGTAAGGTGTCGGAAAAGCTGGTGCCCTCGGCCAGGAGAGGCAGACGGCCAAAGCCAGCATGTCGGCTCACTTAAGTGCTTAATGCGACCAGAAGAGGCTCCGGAGGAACCTTCTCCTACTTTTCCTTCTTCCTAGTATCCAAAACAAACAGGATGATTATAGCTTAGTTTTAACGGTAATAAATTATCTTTGGGATATTTTCCAGATGGATCGCGGACGCGTCATTCCTGGGATTTCTGAGATTGTACTCCGTTGCAGCACAAAGGCACGGATCAAAAGCAGAGTGATACTTCTTTGCTTTCAGTTCTGGTACCAATTTTTTTTTTTGTAAACACAAACATCTGCGTCGACTCAAGAGCGCCGCTTGGGTCTGATGGATATCCCGTGGATTCTATGGTGGTCATGACTCAGGATGTCGGGCTTTAAGTGGATGTCGTCTCATTAAACGGGGCGGCCGTCGCACAGCGTTTTCCAATCCAGCTTTGGTGCGACGAAGCGCCTTTTTCCCCAGCAGCAGGTTTGCAGCTTCGCTTCTGGATCCAATCTCTCGAGTGCGCAAAGATTTGGACACATGAGAAAGGAGCCCCATGGCTGTGTTCCTCCACCAACTCATGGTTCCCTTTGAATCAACTCCTTTCCACTGATCAGACACAGATATCGCAAAGCACACGGTGGTTCAACAACAGCTTATTATACTCCGCATTGTGTTTAAATCAAAGGGGAGAGCTAGCTAGCTCAGAGATCTTCATCAGCTTGGCTGGAAACGGGGGCCACCTCTCCTTCATACCAGTTGTTTACTTGCACCTCAGATCATTTGTGTATCGACGGCACCAGGCCACCGCTCGATGCCAACAATGGCTCGCTCTGTGGGTGCACACGGCAAACCGGGGCCGTCTGTGGGCCTTTTCACAGCAGTGAAAAAGCAGTGTTCAGTCAGCACTGTGTCCAGCACCGGGGAAAAAAAAGAAAAAAGAAAAAAAAAAAACACTGTAATGCCAGCCTCTGCCCCTCTGGGAGGCAGTGGGAGCTACTGGACTCTTCCAGAGACCTGGCCTAATTGTGCTTCTGCTGGCAATCAGAAAGGATACGATCTTTTCCCTCACACCTTTAAAACATGAACCGACAAGCTTTGTTTTTTTGTTTTTTTTGCCCGTGTAAAAAAGCAGAGACCTAAACTCAGGGGGCGGGCTGCAGAGCGCCCAGAAATAACCAGCCATGCACCCTGAAGTCAGCATCAGTCGGAACTGTCAGTAAACGTTACCCAGAGATGCTGGGAGCCGGTGGCCTGCTCAGAGGCCCCCGTGCGCTGAGCCCACATGCACCCGTCGTCTCTCCATGCTTCCTGTGTGCCACACTGTGCGCGTGGGTCGAGCATTAGACAAAAGTGACACTCGGAAATGAACTCGTTTAGAACGCTGGAATCTCCCGGTTTTAGGATTGAAACCGTCGCGGCCTCGTCTTTTGCTGCCAAAGTCGACCTTTTGAATCCGAGGTGGAATCCATTTATTTCACTGGACAAAAACACAGTCATGCATATCATATTTCTGAGTTATGGCCATTAATTGGGAGGTCACCATGAGTTCACAGCGGTTCAACCTTCAGTCGGGTAATCATCCGCGACTAATTTGTACAAAGAAATTCCATAAGATTGCTCTGGAGATGCTGCTCTGGCTAAAAAAGGGGACGTGTCGGCACGGTGTTCCCAACTCTGGCCTTTAAGGACGTGTTTTCCAAGTTCTCCATGTCAATGAATGGGTCCTTATCAACCCAAAACTTTGGGTTGATGAAGCCTTAGTGAAAGCCAACCTCCTCCTTTGCCCAAGTTTTAAGCTTGTGTTCATAGGCTGTGCGTGTGTGTGTGTGTGTGTGTGTGTGTGTGTGTGTGTGTGTGTGTGTGTGTGTGTGTAGGAATCTGCCTAAAGTACAGGATAAGCCCACCCGGTATGCAAGTGTAGTTCATGGCTCGCTTCATCCTCTCTGAAGGCAGAAAAGGTGAATTCCTCTGTGTATTATTTCCACGTGTTCAAAAGGGGGGCAGGCCCGTAAACTGAGGAGAGAGATTCAGAGAAATGGTCACGCTCCACCGGGTCGTTATGAGGAACGCCGGCATATTTGGTCCCACTGACTCAGGAATCTAAATCTGGGAACGCGCGTGCAGGGCAGAGAGCCGCTTACAGCCCTTTTCATTCGGGTCGCCGTCTCTCTGGGACCGGGATGCCAGCCTGGGCGGTCCGTAGCGGCTCGTAGAGCCAAACGGCCGGTTCGGCTTCCACGGGAAGCGGCGTGTGTGTGGGCCCCGCCCAGCTCGTCTAGACTGCCAAGTATGCAGGTGTAAATTAATACCGTCCTGAGCTCACATCTGAGGTGCGCTGGAATCTGAAACGCGTTTAGCGGGACCGCTCGAGAAAGAACGAGACAATGCGTGGAAGCTCGTATGCAAAAAAAAGCAGAGAGGAGTCTAATAAAAAGCAGGTGGTTCTGAAGGCAGCGAGCTGAAGGGCGAAGGATGTCGTAAATCCCTGTGGCGCGTCCTGGGTCTGTGCTCGAAGACAGACTCCTTCGCGTTCCCTGATGCGACTTGGCAACGCTCACAAAAGGAGAGCTCAGAAGGAAGAAGGGCCCTGCCCTTAGCCTAGAAGGGCCTCTGAAGGAGAGCAGTCCCATTTTTTTTTTCAAAATGACTGCAGTGTCTGTGACAGGACGGGTAGAAAACAGCAAACGGCCTCCCCCAAATAACCTCATTTGGAGGAGGGAAGTCCACTCGAACCATCAATCAAACGCCATTGAAAAGATTTGATTATCCTACATCAAAATAGAGCGGATAGGTCCTTATAAAGCTGAAAACTGACTTGTGGACATGGAAGACTATCTTGGCTTGTACATCATGTACTGGAGTCTCTGGCAACCTGTAATGAGAAGCTTCTTCACTCAGCCTTCAACTCCGAGCGGAACAAACTAACTGTTCAGACATCTAAAAGCTCTCGTTTGTCTTATTTGACTGAATAAAGATTTTCATTTCATACTTTACTGCAGGGGAAATATCAGAGCAGCACAAAACAAACAGCAGAAAACTGGTGGATTGAAGGGATAAACTGACATAAAGGAACAAAAGTGGCTCAGTGTGTCTTCACAGACTCCCCCCCCCCCCCCCAGAATGGTACACGGGCTCACCTCTATTTGCACGGTGGGGGAGTTCTCCATACTTTCCTCCGCCATAAAGAAGAAAGTGACTTTTCTGAAATGCCCTCTGCTGTAAAAAACGCTGGCACATAATCGTGGCAGGAAATAAGTGGTTGCAGTGCAGCAGCCAGGCAATAGATTAGCCTCTGCGATAAAGAAGAAACTCTTCCAGGCAGCTTAATGGGGACTAAATAGCCTGTTGAAAGGGCTCTTTAAAACCCAACGGCAGACATAAGCAGCTTCAAACATGAGCGGAGATCGTCGGGACATTCCCGAAACCTTGTGAGAACAGGGAGGATCCTCCTTCTGAAAACTGGGAAAACTCAGGAGAGCAAACGGTTTATCGATGGCGACTTAATCCTCATTAACCATGAGTGTAAAAAAAAAAACAATTTCAAAAAGACTGGATGAGAATATTTTTCATTGCCGGCTGAAGCTGGGTGTATTGTAAGTAGATGATATTGGGAGTGTGTTTTTGTATTTCGGCTGAACCATGAATTCTTTCCCAAACTCAGAATTTACAACAGCAACCTTCAAGCGTTACTGTTTTTATTCCCTGTCGATCGGAACAAATAAAAATACAAAAACAAACAAAGCGATGGAGGCTTTGGAGGCCACCCCCACTACTCGCAGGCATTTGATTAGCGAGAGTGATTTGGCACCGGGGCCACCAGTGAGCGAGCCCGTCGCCTGGCCTCCGTTCAGCAGATTGTCCTGTTGGAGGTTCACGTTCCAGGCCCCGCACTTCTCCCTCCAGTCTTGCATAACCAGCATATCATGGGCACAGGATATGGACGTTGTGATTAAGGGAGAATCTGTTTATTGATCCACAGGGTTTTATCCAGAGCGGCTCACCGTGTGGTCCAGCCAAAACCCGACAGGGTCACAGTGGGTTTTACACCCATCTGTGCCGGGTCCCTGCTTTTATTTGTGATCGCTGGTGCAACCTGCGTGTATTTCTCAATGTGCAATAAAATCACCAGAAATGAAAACTCACTGCAGCAAAGGCCTGGTAATAAATCAGAAAGGAGGGAGCCCACTCTGATGTGTCAAACTCCACTTTTCGGTTACGGTAAAGCTAATTTTGTCTAATTAACTGAATAGAGGGTTTTAAAAGTGAAATGGCAATAATGAATGAAGCCTCCCACCACTTTGGACCTGAAACCACTCTGCATTTTAAACCCTATTTTCATAAAAACTGCACAAAAAAACAAACAAAAAAACAAAGATCAGATGAAATAATAGTCACATTACTCTTCCTGAAATATCTGGAATTTAAATCTGTGTTGAATGCTTTGTTTGTTTTTGAGAAGAAAGGGAGGGATTGGGGTGGAACAAACTTTTGGGAACGCGTGTCCTAATCCGGCTCCAAGTCATTTTTACTACACATGCTTTGGTCCACATAAAGAGAGGAAGAGAAAGCGGGGAAGGTTACACTGGGACAAGTACGTGGAAAAGTTTCAACTTTAACCGCAGCCCGCTCGATTATAAAATTACACAAAATGTGAAAACAAAAAAGAGGCGCTTTTTCCACCCACTACCTGGCATCCACTTAGGAGTGAAAATAACAGGGCTTGGTGGAAAACAACAGTGTCTGACAGAGAAAATGACTCATCACTCACTCCGTCCCTGAAACTCTGGCGTTCTGCTCTGCTCGTGTCTAGTTAACAGCTGGGGCACATGCCGTACTGAAAAACACCGCTCGCCTCCAAAGGGAACATGGACGCACACCAGCCGCACAACACAACACGCTCGCCTTCGGTTCCCAGAACCGGCGGGACAGAAAAACAGAGCGCTAAAAGAATAACAGCCCAAAAGAAGAGGGCTGATGCATAATGCAGGTCGTTTTTCAAATCCACTCAAACCCGAAGAAAATGTGGGGGGGGAAAAAAAGGAGGACAACAGAAGAAAAGATTTTTTGTTTTTTAATCTTTGCACTAGGCAAGCGATATCTGAAATGACCACTGCGTATAACTGTGGCTATCTGCTTCCACCCTCAATAGATTTATTCTGGCCACACGGTGTAATGGATGAGGGGAGAAACCGCAGGAGGCTTTGACTGGAATACGATTGCTGTTAATATCATTCTCCGTCTCAGTTGCTGCCGCTTTGCTCCAACTGGTGTTTGAATTGACAGGATTTAGATGGATGAGTTTACGAGGTGCGCGTGAATTGAGTCTCCGCGGCCGTCTCTGGACGGAGCGGGTGGACTTCCACACGAGGGGATCGGGGCGGCTAAAACCCCAAAGAAGCATCGGAGGGGACGTTTCCAGCTTTGAGCCTGTCCTTTCACCCTCTTAATGCATTCATTGTTTAGTAACTTTACACTTTACTGGGCACAGAAGCAGACTTGTTCATGCCCCCCCTCAATTTGTGTTTGTTAGTGAAGCTTTGACAGCTTAGATGTTGTACGAATTAGTCACACAAACATGTTTACAGGCATTTAGAAAGGTTTCACAATAATTCCAGTCAATATGCTCAGTTTCCTGCTCCGACGTGCAACAAACTTACACTCGTGAGTCTGACAGATCGATAAGCCCGTCTGTTTCATCATTAGGAAAAGAGCAGAAGAAATAGCAGCTATTAAAGATAACGGCAGATCTTTCAAGTCAAAGCCTTAAATATTCGACCCCGACGTTCTGCTACATGCTTGAAAAGTACGTCTTCTGATGGGGGGGAGGCATGTCTGAGGAAATCTGAAGTTCACGTCTGTCAAACATGATGACTGCGTTTCCAACAGGCCGTCTGAATCACCACAAGTGGAAGCAGAGTCTGACTCTGACTGACGGCTCCAGCTCCGCTTACGGCCGGCCGTCCTGTCGGCGAGGGGAGGGATCAGGCGGAGCGAAACATGTTGTCAGACACTGTGTTTTTATTTGTCCGGCCCCCGTGAACGTGCACGAGAGGAGGTATTTATAGGCGCGCACGCTCCAGGCGTGCGTGCGCGAGCGCGCAAATTCCAGGGGAGCTGAACTCTGGTCTGCCCAGCCAGACATGAGATCGTCAGAAAAATAATTACATGCACGCCGAATTACAGAATACAAAAAAGCCACAACTAACTGGCAGCAGATGGCGAGCAGAGAGAGAGAGAGAGAGAGAGAGAGAGTGGAGGAGACGGGGGACTCGGGGAGGATAAATCATTACCTTGGTTTAACTTGTTGCGGCTGTTGAGTTTGTTGCTCGTCTTTTTTTTTTTTTTTTAGTGTGTAAAAAACTACAAATCATCAGAAATCAAAACACAAAAAAAAAAAAGCGGCTTCTCCTGCCTTAGGCGGCGTGGATGGAGACGTCAGAGTCGGCGCCTCATTGGGTCAGTGCAAAGCTTCTGGTTTCCATCGCTCATTTGGGAGCTATAGACTTATTATCTCTCTGGAGAAAAGTGGCTTGATCTAATCCCCTCAGCTCCTCATCATATTCCATCTTTAGTTGGAAAAAAAAAAAACCCCAACTCAAAATAAAAGACCTATATATACACACACACACACACACACACACACACACACACACACACAATTATGTCCTCAGATCACATTTTATAGACATAAAACTATTGAGCATCATAGTTTAAAACACCCGTTTACAGCAGCACAATGAGGACATGAGGGATAATTGGCTCGGGGACAATGCAGCCACACTGTCTGCCTGCACAAACCACCAGCGAAGACGGGGAAAGAAATAGTTGCCCATCCACGCTCTGCAATAACTGAAGTCTAAACATGCATTTTTCTTTCTTAGAGAAAAAGAAGGCTGTATAATTAATCTGTTTCGCCTTGGTCCTCTCCCCTTCTGGAGCCGCTGGCGTTTTAGAGATGGCCGTCATGTTGCCGTGCGTTGGGCCCGTTTAAAGACAAACGCTGCCTCTCCCTTCTGCAAACCGGCTCCATTTGGCCTAACGAGCATTAATACATAATCACCTCCCTGTCAGCGGAGCGGCCGGCCGCACGGCGGGGCTCAGAAGTCTAGTAACGCCGTCAGCTAAAGGCTTTTTATGAGGGTTCTCTGGGAGAAAAAAGGGGAGCAATTCCAGTGTAAAGTTTATCTAAACTGCAATTTAATCCATCTCAGTGATGAAGAACAACTCGAGTTGTGCTTCCAGCCTCTTCTCGCTTTAGGGCCCAGTTGTCATTTCGGGTGAAAAACATCTTCAGCTGGACTGAAGTCAGGCGAGTAAACTTCAGCAGAGAAAAACATTCCATCATTTGGCCACAATGGAGGGGGGAAAAAAGAAAAAAAAGACAGACAGACAAGAGAGAAGTGTTGAATATTTTTGCTGTGCGCTCATAAAACGTAGAACTCTGAATGATTAAAGGGTAACCAGGCCCCCACATGATTCACAAAAACATACAGCTACTAGCATGCATTTTAAATAGCCGTGTAAAGTGAAGGGGTCTGAAGGCACTCAAACGGATCCGAGCGGAGGACATCCATCCTGCCGCTTAAAACGGGATGTTTCGCTGGGTAATAAAAGCTCTACTCTGCCACGCACATTTCAGACGCAGATTTGTCACTGTCTCCTTAAAAACCGACCCACTGACATGTTAGATTCAAGGCGGCCTGGAATGACAGCCGCGAACAGCGACCGGAAAAGAGGGAACAGGCGTCCGACAGTCTTTCATTTCAACAACAATCGGACGTCACCGCGAACCGGGGGGGGGGAGTGTCGGGTCTCAGCTCCATGGAAACCAATCGGCAGAAGTTATCTGGCCTTTAAAAACAGATGTGTTTCTAAATGAGCTGGGCGCACAGCGATGGAGTGAGATGCCTCCAATTGCCAGCTCTACTTATTTTTTTTTTTATTTTTTTTTTGAAGCATCACTATTTGACTTCTGAAGTGAATGAGGATATTCATTTGGTCCCTCTGTGTGCACAGACTTTCACCGGTCAGTACTAAGCAGGAAACTAAAAATAAATTAAGAAATAACGAGTCCTGTAACGTTGCTTGGATAAAAACTGCTTCAACACTTTTGGGCCAAATAACAAGTGTTAGACGATAAATAAAGAGTTAAATACCAATGCATGAACAGTCGGTTTTAAATAAGTGCAATAAAAGAAACCCATCTGGACAAGCTGGATCGGACTTTTCTTCTAGTTGCTCTTCACACATACTCCATAACTTGAGCTTTGGGCTGTGGACGAGTCAGGGGTCGCATAACGATGCAGAAAACCTTCCAGGTGAAATCCTGAGAAGAGCAGTATCAATACTGGACGCTCTACAAAAGAGCTGAGAAGTCTCATCTGTATCGGGTGTCCATTTCCCAGATGATCCAACGTCGGGATGTTGTCGGACGCTAGCTTTAGCTGGCAGAGAGGGGACAGGCAGGTTCTGGTTTGAGCTGCTAGCGGGAGCGTTTGACAGCTGCTGCCTCTTTCTATGCAGGTTTCTTCTTCTTTCGGGGCCACCATTTCCGTCCAATCATACGCCGACGGACGCGCCGTGCCAGAAGTGGCATGAGCGAAGCACCCAGTTGCTTTCATGAGTGCTGGCAAACAGCCCTGCACATTACTGCCCCCTTGTGGTGGCAGCCCAGCACTACTACTAGCTGGATCCAAATTAATCCAAACTGGAGGCAATACTTGGCAACTCCCGATTTCTCACTGCTCGGTTAATACTTAAAAAGTGGAAAATCACCGTCTGTCCCGGCTTTCCTCTCTTCGGCAGTAAAGTCACAGCAGCTGGCGCGGATTTGCTTTGTTTGCACATCTCACCCAACGCTCCTGCAGTGGACGCTAGATGGAACTACGTTAGAGAGCCCACAGGGAATGCTTCAGAGATTTGTGCTCTTAGCTACCACCCATAAAGAGAGACTCAGAGCACTTCTGATGTTTGTGCTCGTTTATTGACGATTTGCATCTTGAGGGAAGAGCTAAGCATTTAGCCAGCTGCAGCTTCAAGCAATTCTTAATTAGGAATAATTATGGCTTATTTCATTTCTGTGTAGTTTGATTTTTTTTTAAAAAGGGAAGAAACTTGATTGCAAAAGCTGCGTTTCATGAGTTTTCGAACGACAAGACCGGGTTTTGGTTCATTAGATCGGCCGTACTGCCCGGTACTACTTTTGCTACAGTGTTTATTGTCGAGCTTCATTTAAAAACATTAGAAAATTCACTTGCTTGCACTTTCCTGATATTTTTTTAATCTGGATCCAAGTTTAAAGCAACAAATATTGCCACTGGATCCATCAAATCATTTGAGAACACACTTTTCAGTCAAATGATTATTATCAAACGAGGTTTTTCCTGCCAAAACCCAACAGTTTAACAATTGGAAGCACAGAGCGTAGCATGAGGAGAATCAGACTTGATATGACTCTGCATAACGCAGTGAAAGAGTCCGAACAGCTAAACCTTTTGTTGAAAAAAAAAAATACCCCTAAAACAAGCAGGGTGTTTTTAACTTTCGTCTGTCTAATCACTACGTCTGACTGAAAACAAGAGCAGCAGAGCAGCGAGAGGAAGAGGCGACGTATCGGAAAAGAGAATCAGAGGAACCTGCAGAGGTTCAAATGAAGAGTTATTACATGGTGGGGGGGAGAAAAATCAATGTAGGAAATGACTGTCAGATTAAATCATGGTGAAGAATCCAGTGTGAACAAAAAAATAAATAAATAAATAAAAACTGTTCATCCTCTTGACTCACTCTTAAAAAAACTGAATTTCCCGGAGAGTTTGTGCCATCTTTTCCATATTGGCACAACCGAAAGCAGAGAACATTGAATGTGCCAACTGAAATGTTAGAAATGAGACTTTGAAGACAAGTTGGTGAGAGCAATTCTCCACACAAAGTCACACTGAAACTAAATCAATTGAACAAGAGGAGGATGAGTGAGTCCCACACCCTGTCCTGCTGCCACCGGACGCCAGCCCACAAAACAGCCGGCCTCGAGCAGGCAGAGGCGGGCACTGGTGGGCTGGTAAATGTAAAGAATATGGGCTTGAGCGGCATTCGGGGCATGCATGCAGCGGAGCATCCGGTGGCCAGCACTGCAGTCCCACAGGCAGGGTGAGGTGGGAGGAGCCCTGTGTGGGGGCCCGTTGAGCTTCAACCAATCGCCCTCGGCGGGTTTGTCTCTCCCTCTCTGTGCTACAGTAGTATCAGAAAAAGCGAAAATAAGGAATGGAGGGTGGAAAAAAGAAAAAAAGAAGAAGGGAAGGTTGAGGGGGACGATAAGCAGCTCGCTCACAGCCCCTTACGGTGGGCCTCTAAAGACAGAAAGAGTGAGCAGGAAGGCAGACAGAAGCCCAGTTTCACTTGAGTAGTGTGAGCGTCTCTCTTAAAAAAAAGTTTTAATTAAAATAAATAAATATATAAAACTCCGACATCAAAGACTGCAGCAAAAATCTAAATACATTGTGCTGCTCCACAATCAGCACTCATCTAGGCACAAAATAAATAATCAGATGCCTATACTGTCAAAACAAGTCTCATTCTGCCTACACAGCCTCTTGAAAACCTTTTACACACCGATAATGGAAAGCAGTTATTTTGAGAGGCTTGAATATACAAAGAACTTGAAGCCCCTGAATACAACATCCGACACCAATCAGAAGAACTCTTTTTTTTTTTTATGCCAGTGAACATTTTTAACCCTCGTCCTGCTTGCAGCTCAGACTTGTCCAGCTTTGAATACACTTTGAGGAAAATTAAAGCCGTTTCAATGCGTTAGGTAAAAAAAAATTATGCAACGCGGCCGTAAACAAGTTCCAAACACTTTCCGAAACAACTGCGAGCATCTAAGTGGATAAAAGTACAGAGTGCGTTGCCTGTTCTTTTCCCTCTCTCACAGTCAGACACCCCCACTGAAAACACAAACACATTCACAGGTCTAATGAGTAACTTGGTAATGAGCCCGTCATGCTGTTAGCGTGGCTGTAAAACACATTCATGTCAGCGCTCACATCAGTCTAATTAAAAGGACTTTTTTTTATTCAATGGAAAGTGATTCTAACGGTCCACACAGACGGCAAAAAAAAAAAAAAAAAAGGAGAACTGCCCCCATTATGGAGGTTAGTTTTTCCCCCATCGGGAGGAATTTTCTGATTCCGGCCCACAAATGAGTCTGAAGAGTCACTAAATTGGTAACAATGCCGGCGATTCCCAGACGATCTGAAATGTTTCCATGAGTGAGAAAATGCTTCCAAATACAACAAACAAAAAAAGAAACTAAATTCTAACGGATTAACAATTAACATTTGAAGGAGCCGCTGGATGCACAGGGCAGGTTGTAAACACAAATGAGAGGCCCACCCATGTAAAGTGTGCGTGTGGGAAACATCCGAGTTTCCTAGTCTGATCCCAATTAAGTTAAATCAAAGAGGAATGAGATGTGCGTTTCAGGACATACTGGGAGTCTGATTCTCTCTTCGTTAAAGGCTCTTCTTTGCTTGGCAAAAAAAATTAAATAAAAAAATGGGCAAAATTCAAGTTTTCTCCAAATTACATTATGATTCCATCATGTCATAAAAATACAACTTGCATGAATAAATCTTTTTTCTATGTCACTTCCTGCAACTCTGGCTAAAAGGGGACATATAGGGGGTAAAAACGATAAATAAAACGTTTTGTTAATTGGAATAAGTGGATAAGGAGCAGGTAAAGAAATCGACAGATTTTAAATTAATCCTGACAAATCTAAAAGCAGAGCAAGGCACTCCAACAGCATGAAGACAAACCCAAACTATTCTACCACGCTTCATAAACTCATGAAAGTACCGATTTTTCTATTTACACAGAAGCAGGGAGCGATCTGATGCAATCTGCCTCTTGTTCCAGGCCACTTTGAGCTTAACTTCTAAAGCCTTTAACAGCCCTGTCCGTCACATGGTCGCCAATACAGATCTGTCATTAACAGAGAGGAACCAGTTATCAGGTTAAACAGTTCAGCCTAAACCCTGAATGATCACAGGCACGGAAATAAATGTGTATTACTTTGAGCCAAACGGATGCTGGAACATCAAAAACGATGGCGGTGAAGCCCACTGCCAAATATTCAGAGTCTAGTAGACTTAAGTCACATTTGTATCGATCCTCCTGGAAGTATTGTGGAAGAGAACAAGCCTTTTCTGTGTTCCCTGGCACGTCAGGTGGATGATGCCAGTGAGAGACTTATACCCACAAACAACAAATAAACATGCTGATTGGAATGAATCCCATCAAGCATTCTTTAATGTTTAAAAGTGTTTTGTTTCTAAACAAAAGGCATTCTTTTAACCAGGTGAAATGCCTGAAACTGCGTCCCAGAGCAGAGCGGGTGGGCACTCGGTAACCTGTTGTTATGAATATGTTTTTGAAATCCAACCCCTCCGCTGTGGTGCAGCGTGAACCCTGTGATCCGCGCCGCTGTTTACCACCACGATTCATAAAGAGCTGAAACTCGGTGAACTTGAAATTCTGTGAAGAGTGCTTGCATGTTGACCTGTGACCCTGAGGTGAGGCGAGCTGCTCCTGACGTTTATCTGGCCAAGCCCCTTAGGAGCTTCGACCGAGAGGTAATCACACCAGCCACAACAGCCAAGCCTACGCCGCCTCGTAGCTGCACAATTACCTCATGAGGAAGCCATTAGCTCCCGTTTAGCACGTTTACGTTAAGGAGGGAGGAGGAGACTTTGGGTTAGGGAAACAGCATTTCTGCTGGGAGCTGTACCTGTGTACACAGCCCCACCCCGAACACTAACCTCCATCTATTCCTCATTACAGACATTCGACTTCCAAATAACTTTGAAAGGCTTTCACACCTGGTATGCGTTAGTCCCTTCCTTTGAGGGAAAACGGCCACCACACAGGGAGCGGTGCGTTTGGTTTGAAATGGGCCGGGGACACACTGGTTGGTATGGCCTCCACCATGTGATGGGCGGGGGGGAATGCAAAGGAAGAGTATTGCACAAAAAGGGGAAACAACTGGACAGTCAGCACCTATAAAAGAAGTTCTGGACAAATATGACCGCAGAGGAAGTTTAGGTGTTGACAACTCCCGCTTAAAAATCCCGATGGGGCCTTCTGTCTGAATGAGCTTCGAGGCGCATCCAACTGAAAGGGTCAGGCAGAGACGGTCATGTGAGAGGATCAGATCCTTTCTGATGAGGAGCTAATGTGCTGGCATCGCCTGAGATACAAGAGATCAAACTTCTGCTTTATCTCACACCGTCTGATGAGATGATTTGTGGCAGCCCGTCTCCAAAGAGCTGAAGAAATGCAGCAATTCTGAACAAACTATTAAAATAAGAAGGTCTCAACTAGTGTAACTTCATTTGGGAGGATTATCTAGAATAAAAAAAAAAAGAAAAAGAAAAAAAAGAACAGCAAACAATGAAACAAACTCAAGTTCTCAAACGACAAAAAAAAAAATTAAAAGCACAACAAATTAACTTTAGGAATTATTTAAGTCCCGGACCAGATTTTAATGAGGGCAGAGAAATAATTTCTAAAAGCTGCCCCTCCCGACTGAAAAACATGATTTGGAGCGAGCACTAATGAACTGCTGCTGAACGCTGGACACATAAAGAGCAGCCGCTCTCTCAGATCTGGAGGGGAACGGTCAGTCCTCCTTGGCCGGCGGCCTCCACCAAAGGGAGGCGCGGACGGTGGCACCGAGGGGGCCCAAATGACGGCAGGCTTGGCTCGAGCTACGCTAAACAAGCCAGAGCCTGGCAGGAAGTCAATTTTTTAAAGACGGGGGCAAAAGTGCACCGCTGTACAGGAAAGACGTGCCGGGATACAAGCACAAAGTTAAAGACAGCACTGTTGTCAAAATGTAATTCAGCATGATTATTATGTTCCATCTTGTTTTCCCCTTCTTAGTCAAGTTAGTCCATTTCCAGCCTAAATGTAATAACTGCATAATAAATAAAAACCATCTATCATGCATACGACACGCTTGGGATCAATTTTAAGTCACGAGACAGACAAAATTGGAAGGAAAAAAGCACCAAAAAAAAGCATGATGTCGTGTTTCAAACTATGAACTGCACAGAGCCGCTAAAAAAGAAGGAAGGCATAACAAAGAGGTGCATATGGCCCTGCAGGTATTTACAGATGTCAGGTACGTGCATTCGTGCACACAGGCATTCCAGTCGGCCTGCAGTCCGCCCGCGTTTTAGAGCAGCAGGCTGCGTCTCGAAGACCCCGTACATCTGCGATCATTTTACAACCTGCCCGTGACGCAGCAGAGTAAAAACCTCTCAAGCACAATGTGCTCCACTAAGCACCTCATTAAAGAAAAGGGCCCTCCGTTTCCCACTGAGGTAATGGCTGGGAAGGAGGGCTTTTTATGAAGAAATCAACAAGGCAAAATGACAGCTTGTCCGTCACCGTGCAACAGATCTCCACTTCCGACTTTATAACGGACGCCGAGAAACAACGCAGTGCGTAAAGCAGCCACAAAACGCGAGATCCCGGTTTTCCTCCAACACAACGGGAGGTAAGGGGTCAGTAATTTCTGTTGTGGAAGGCATCTGTTGTTTACCAAACACAGTGCAGAAGCAACCAGGTGAGAACAAAAGCTGCAACGAAAAAGCTAACCCAGAGAAATTAAACGCTACTGTGCACGTGACTCAAAAGGATGATATTTTAACTTATTTCACGGTTGCCTAGACAACTGACGGGCTACAAGACTTCTTTTTTTAAAATCTCTGCAAAACAAAGCAGCAGTTTCACATCAAGTTCTTCTTCCGTTGGTAGAAAACCCTCAAATTGAGTGGAAAAGAAACAAATGTGACTTACTAATCAATTGAGACTTAATAATTACACAGAATCGTGCCTTTTGCTGACTAATAAAGCTTCTCTGGGAGTGGAAACATTCCAAGAAATCCATTATTTATTTAGGGATATAAGATACACATCTTGAGCCAGTGGATATTTTTAAAACCCCCCTCGTTAAGAAATCCTTTATCATCAGAATAGTATTGTACAGTTGTCTCACCATCAAAGCTAAAGCCTTCATAGGCTTCTCTAATTTTCTCACTGTGGGCACATTTGTTATCCTTTGACTTCCCTCAACACACTGGAAATAACCATTTAATGCAAACAATTCTCTATACATGAATAGATACTTCAAAATGGACACACAATAACCCCCAAATAAGAGAATTGGTCTCATTTAGATTCGAACTTGCGTTTTGTTTTCTGTATAGTCAATATGAAACACTAATAAGGTTTAATGAGGAGCGAGTGAAAACAGGATCCAAGCCTTTCTGAAAGCAGCTTTTTTTTCTGCTTCTATACGTGCAGAGCACAGCATTAGGCCGAACAAATGAAAACAGCCTTCATTGTACTGCAGCGACGTCCACAGACTCCATTTCCCCTCCACCCAGCTCCACAGCGCTCGGCCCTATTGTAACTGCGGCCACATCGCAGGCCGGAGACCTCCTGAAAGCCTCGCCGCACGCCACATCTCCACGCATTTCCAAAGCCCGCTTCACCTCCTCCTGCCTGACAGCAAACACCCCGAATTCCTGAGGCAGACCGGGGGTGGGACGCCCCCCCGGACGTCCCTCAGACATCTGTAACAGGTTCACGCTGCGAGGCTCTGAGCGGGACGCTGGGGGTCAGTCCCTCTGATCCTTTGGTTCTTGGAGCAGCCATAACCAAACCTTTGGGGGGAGTGTCCCCCCCCCAGCTCAGGTCCAATCCCTCAGTTATGTACCAGTTTTGCCCGGTTTAATTTTAACTGTCCCCATGCCTGTAACAAAAAAGGGGGAACTCTGCACGACAACATATGACGGATCAAACCCCGTTATCCGCTTTATGAGCCAAATTTAAAAATAAGGCAACGCATTTAGAGCAGATATGTCCCTTATTGTGCTTTTGGCTCCGTCTGAGAGTTTAGGGTTACACGGATTTGCACTCTGGCTCCGATGCAGGAGAGCAAACAGCCATGTGGAAACTGGGTTAAGGCACCTGCCCAAAACAACAAGAACAACAACAATACCGCAAACTAAACAGACAGAAAAAGGCTGGTGTGAAATGCATTTACAACCCAGAATGCCATGTGTTCCCAAGGTAAACACTTAAAGGAAGGAAAGCTTAAAGAAAGGAGAGGAGAAAAAAAGTCCCCTTACATAGTAAAGAAGTGGATCTGATCTTACCTGATGGGACATATCAACCTTTTCTTTGTGGTGTTCCAAAGCGGGGCCCAAACGTCGAAGCCAGGTCTCCAAAACTTCCCCCCGAACCAGTTGAGTTGAAGGCGGCTTCTAAACTATTCCTACGAGCAGACTTTTCCCCCCCTCTTTGCAAAGCAAAACTGTCAACAGAGATGAAAGAAGAGGTGTGTTAGGACGGGCTAATCCTACGGTCAGTGGGGGTGGGGGATGGGGTGGGGGTGGGGGGGGGGTTCGTCCCGTTATTTCTTGCTCGGACACGCCGTTCCGAGCCTAACGTCACTCAGCCAGTCTGGCGTTTGGCTGCCAGCTCCGCCGAGGCGGAGAAAAAAAAAAAGCCTCCGGGACTTTGGACCTTTGGCGAATCGCTTACGGTCATGTGCGGGACTCGGAACCGAGTTCCCACCTCGTTCGAGCCCAACTTTGGGGTTTTTTTTCGCCACCATTCCCGCTGCTCGCTGCACACGCGCCCGCGGCGCATTTAGCTGGTGTGTAAAAAATAATTTAAAAAAAAAATAAAAAACGCTACCACGAAGTCTCTGGGAGGTGTTCGAGTCCGTTTAGTTAAGAGCTGAGCCTTTATCAGTGTAATTAAGTCGGGTTACGGGGTTTGCGCACGTGCCAACGTATACGGCCATTTCAATAGCCATATGTATATATTTTTCAAAGGAGTGCTGTCGTCCCCCTTTTCTGCACGCGCGAGCCAGCACGCGCGAGCTGTGACGCGGGTTAGCAAAAAGAGGAGCGGTGGGCTTCCAGTGGTGTCTGAAAAACGTCCTGCCACGGCCACGCACTGTGGATATTACACCGCGAACATTACTGTGTTGCAGCTGCGGGGCGGCTGTGGTTTGAAGCCCCCCCCCCCACAATGACATTACACCCAGGCTCAGTGGATACATTGTTAATGGCCGTGCCACAATATTGCAGCTCGCTCGAGAGCAACATCGTCAGCTAGCGCTCGCTACGTTTAACAGCCGAGCGCGTGTTGTGAGAGCGAGCGCTTCACGGGCGAAACGAAACGAGCAAAAGCGCGTGAACCCACTCCGCGACACGCCGCCTCACGGGACCCCCGGCGGCACGGGACGACCCCACGGCCACGGGAAAAGGCGTAAAAGAACTTACATTAGTCCACGCGAAGGGCAACGTAAGCAGACACTCCGTTAGTCCAGTTTTTTTAGATCTGTATCAACACAGATGGACAGCACTCCTCCGTGGCCCCGCCCACACGGATTGCCAGTCAGGCAAATCTATACGTATATATAATCCTCCCGGCGTCCAATCACAGCTCTCCACTCCGGAGTGGAGCGCGTTCCCATTGGCTGAGGAGCTAATCAGTCTTGAGCTGAGCTTCCAGCTGTCTCTGTACCATATAGGGGTGTGTCGTGACGTCGCCGATAGCCTGATAGATCGTAAACATTTAACACAAAAGGAAATTAATATACCCCAATACGAGGTAACGATTAGAAACGTTTTATCCAACTTTAATTGGCAATGCGTTTGTCCGCAGGCTCGTTAAAAGTTTGATGAGATCACTTCAGGTTGTTGCCAAACATTTTAAATACAGATGTGTGGGAATTTTTTTTCTTGGTTTGTTTTGTTTACTATTCTACCGTTTTTTATCTTAAATATGCTCAAAGGTCTCATCATTCATTATTTACTATTCACCTATACATAATATATGAAAGTTCCAGCATCCTCTCTCTCTTTCTCTTTCTCTCTCCCTCTCTCTCCCAGCTCTCTGTCCTGGAAACTTGTGGTAAGTGATAGTATAGTATAGTGTACACATACCATGAGCACCAGAGATTAATGGCCAAATACTTTTGCCCACCCATTAGTCGGTTCATGATATATATATATGGAAGCTCTGCAGACCCAATTTGTCTCCTTGACAGAAGAATTCAGAGGGCCCTGCGGTGCTATACTGTGTCACCCATGGGAGGTATTATTGAAGCACTTCAATCATCACATTATCCGCCTATAATTAGTGGTGATTCCCACTTTGTTTCCATCTCTTTCCCTGCACACACCAGCAAGCACAAGTAGCTTCCAGGAACTGGCCCGTGGTGTGCTTTCTATTAGGAACATCGTGTCCCTGGTGGTAATTATGGGCAAATCACTGACCCATCAGGGACTAAAAAACATTAATGTTAGCACATGATAATTACCAAAAGTCCCCATGCTTCACAGTAATGTCAGAGAAATATATATGATTTAAACAGGGGCACAAGATGAGTGCTTACTGTTGGTTTTAGTTCATCATAATGTTTCGAATTTGCTCTTATTGCAATGCCAATGTGAAGCTGAAACAGCACTGTTTTTCCTCATCAGGTGCAACATGGAAAATGAGAAAGAATCATGAACTGCAGAACTCCAAAAGACTCAATATAATTTAGTTATTGAATGTATTGCAAAGTTAAATTAATATAAATAATTCATTCACACAGACTTGAAGATCACAGGAGTTTTTTTGTTAAAGTCCCTGAATAAAAATTGAATTAATTTCTGACTTCTGTATTTAATTCTTCGTTTGCTTATTTGTTCCTTTTTTATTTGAACCGTTATGAACAATTAGCATTCAAACAAGTTATTTTTGTGTCTGCATCAGCCAACTGTATTGAGTTTATAAAATTTTAACAAACCTACAGTACAATGCAGTTTGATGTCAGCATCACCCTTAAAAATGTTAAGGACAGGTATAAATAAAATTTTGTCAAAAATACAGGAAAAAACTACTTTAGTACTTTGTCCTCCAGTACTTTGTTACAAATTCCACCATGAATATTTCTTTGTTTAAAACTGGATTTTTTTCCTGCAAAATTGCACAGAATGTTTACATTTTTGTTTTTGTCTTGATCCACAGTACATGATATTGTGAAAGAAGTCAGGATCTTTGGAAATCTAACGGTATAAAGGCAGCCTAGTGAAACAGCCCCTGATGTGTGTGACCCTGAATAACTCTGGCAGCTCTGCTCATGAGAAAATGTCATGCCCCTGTGATCTCCTCAGCCACCTGGGCTCAGGAGCGCCCTGAGAAACCATCGTCGCTCTATTCAGTTGTTGTTGTGCCCATAAATGTGGTTCGAAACCGTATTACACAACGCGGATGCCACACACTAACTCTGCGCTGGAACGCAGCCGAGTTCTCTGGAAACAACAAGCTCATCTCAGATGGACAGAAACAAATGCATTCTGCGGTCAGAGGAGTCCACATGTTGGCTTCATGTTTAATACAACCACATGAAATCTACTATGGTCTTTGGCTTTTGCTACATTTTTAAAAAACAGACCAACTTTTCTGGAAATAGGATTATTTGGTTGTTATTTGATTACTTGCTATATACATATATTTAGCAAGTAATCAAAAATACATATCTATATATATAAATATATATATACAAATGTGTGTGTGTGTGTGTTAAACTTCACATCAAACCAGAAAAAACTATTTAGTTGTGTTTCTATAATTTTTTTTCTTATGCAAAGATTTTTTCCCCCCTTTTTTTCAGTATAACTAAAAAAAAGCCAACAGGCTAGCAACACTTAAATGACCTGTGTGACAACATACCACTCAAGAGAAGCGACAACCGTGTGACAGACTTTTTTTGTGTGAAACAGCCTCTTCTCCTCTCTGTTTGTCCCCCCCCGCTGTGTCAGAGGAATGCTGCCGGGGCTCTCCGGGTTGACTTTCTTCAAGACTTATCCTACTGCTGTGTTTTCCAACTGCTCCGCCACAGTCGTTGCGGTAATCATGTTAGGGTGATTAAATGTCAAACGTGGATTTCACAGAGACCTTTCGATTGTATCATTTTGAACATGTCCTCCAACCAGGGCCAACCAAGACAATTCGAATTACAATAAATAAGAAAAAAATCTGAATTTCAGCATTTTGAAAGTGTCTGTGTATAACTTTGAACTCTTACAGTTGTTTTTGTCTGAGTATGCAGCGCTAAGTAGTTTCTTTGCCACATCCTCAGATTACGTACTTTAAATTCATAAGTGTGTGTGTGTGTGTGTGCGCGCTTGATGTTTTTCCTTGCTGCCTGCCTGTGTGTGCATGTGCTGGAATCTAGGCCATCCCTTGTGGCTTTGTGTCTGAGAGGCGGATCAGTGTATATGAGGGGCAGCAAGGCATATGGGCGTGTTTCTGTTGGGGGCATGCGCACGGGGGGACTCCATCTTCCGCCGTGTGGCCGTGTGTGTGTGTGTGTGTGTGTGTGTGTG
>CAJRST010041110.1:977382-988969 GCA_907169785.1 Menidia menidia
GAGAGTGGGACCTGGGAGCGATAGGGCGGGATAATGGACCTCAGTGCGGTGCAGGCGGGTGTGGCTGCCCAGGAAAGTGATTAGACAAGCTGAATTTTTTCGGCGAGGCCGGGCGCACACGCTGTCGGGCAAAGATGAATCTGCTGAACAGAAGGAAAGTGGCTGAAGCGGGTGAAAAAAAAATCCCACAGGCAAGAGGCGGAGGACTATAAACAGCGGTCCGGAATCATGAGCTACACGTGCCGTTGATGTAATGATCTGGTTAAGGCTTCGTGGAAAAGTCAGGCTGCGGCTCAGCTGAAGGGAGCAGGTATTTCCGCTCCCCCGAGGCCTAATTATTCCCTGTTGTTTTTTTTATATCCCAACTTCATCCATTTGCCCTCGAATGGAAAGCGGTTCGGGACAACTCTTGTCGTTTTACGCGTGCTACTTAACCTCCTGAGACCCGAGCTTTTATTTGGCATGCATTTTAGCTTTTTTTTTAAAGATATATGAGATACATATTTAATTAAATGTTTTTACAATTTTGTTCTGACAGTCCCATTGACTCATTTACAGTTTTTCTATTACACAATAAGAACATGATTGGATGGAAATGTATAAAACCATTTTACTTTAGATTTCAAACAGTGTCTGATAGCATCTGCTATGAGGTCAAGAGGTCAAAGCTGAAAGAAAAAAAGAAGTATCATGGTAAAGAGAGACAAAAATGCAATGTCCTCTTATGAGGACACAGGGTCTCAGGAGGTTAAATAAAGATAACTCGACCTGAAATAATGAAGGTAGGAACCAACCTCGGCCGTGGTTTGCCAGACAAAACTGTCATTGAATGATCAATGGACTCTTAAAATAACGGCATTTTAACCAAGCATCTGGCTTCACATGCTTCAGTCTCATCACGCAAAATTGCTTATGAAAAAGATAATGTGTATGCGTATTATTGTTGGTTTGGGCAGAACCACAGCACATTAAATGAGGTTTACATTGAGGGTCACTGATTTGTCACATGACAATAATAAGTCATGTTAGCGTGCCGGACCAAGCAAATGTGTAAAACAGTTTGGTGGGTTAAAGGAGCTTAACCCTATAATGCCAAATTTATCATATTTGATACATACGGTTTCTTTTGCATAATTTAATGGTAAAACCTTTGCTCAAAATCCCATTTTACACAATCAGATACACCTGATAACAGGGGGCAGAAGACTACAGACAAAATAATCTTGATTTATCGCATAGTAATAAATTATTAATATTAAATTTTTATTTTTGTTTTTTATTTTTACATATTTTGTTAAAAGGCCAAATAAAGACTTAAACCAAAAAAAAGTAATTTTCTGTTTTGTTTTATTCTTGGATCAGGCTTTAAAGGGTTAAAACAATGGATTTCTACATATTGAAGCTTTGTTATTCTTTGTTCTCCTTGTGAAGACTGAATTAGACTACTGTTAGATGTTAAACTTTTAATTCCCTTGAGGAAAAAGCCTTAATTGTAAAGAAGATCTGCCACAAACCTGCAAAATGGGAAGCGGGGAATGTCTGAATCGGGCTGCTGTGCCGTGACAAAAACTGGGACAAAAATGTCCTTTTCATGGCATTTCTAATGTGCATTCGGAGATAAAAATACACAGACAAAGATGCTTCTAAACATTTCTGGCAGCTGTAATTAAAGAAACTTTGTGAAGCAAAAAATGGAGTTGAGTTGGTAATCTAATTTCCAAGAATAGTCTCGGGGGAAACCATCCCTACCATCATCAGATGGTAAAAAAAAAGAACAATCTTTTAAATTTTGTTCTTAATTCTTACATTATAAGTGGATTCTAGTCACCACAGAGTCACACAGAAGTTTCTAAAAGGCAGAAAAGTGACCATTTCTTACTCTGCTGGTCAACAGTTACAGAGCTTTAACAATCCAGAGGGGGCAGCGTTTCCTAGAAGGCGGAAGTCGCCTGAAATGTCCAGATATGAATAGTCTGTTGGTGCGTCTGAGAAAATAATCTTATCCTGAGATTACGACTGATTAACTGGCTCAGTCAGCAGCCGTTCTGCTCCGTGAAGGAGGCCTGTTCCAGAGGAGGGATCCAGCGGTTTAGCTCGACCGGCTGCTAACATCCCATCACACACAGCGGGCTTCTTTGTGGAAAGCCCGCTCTTGTAACTGAGTAAATTACGGATCGTGGCATTACAGACCTTCCAGCTAGTTCGCAGTTATGTAACGACAAGCTACTCACGGTTTAGAAGGTTGATGATACTAAATTAGTTTGACACTGTCTATTTTATGCCTAAAGCAAGATTCTTCCTTTCAAACTACATCTGACACTGCAGAGCTTGTCTTGATAGTTAAGTAGTACATTTGTGCTTAAAGAAAGAGACCAAAGACTTTTTAAGGGGTGACAGTATTACATATTCTGGGCCAATGACTTAATGTGCTATCGGCATGTTTATGTGCAACAAGTTCTGATCATTTACGGGACAAAACCATAATTGTCTCAGGAATCAATGAAGAAAGTTTCATAGTAATGTCTCAAATAGTAGTTTTTGGCTTTATAAACAAGCAGTTTGAGCCTGTTTTGTCCAAACATTAGATCTGTACTGCTGAAGCTTGTTGAACTTATTCAGATACCGTAAACATGAAAAAAACGGATTAAATTGTTGTAGTCTTGAGCATTGTGCCTTGTTTTGGGGTGTCGTTGTGCCCTAGCCATACTTGCTGGACTTTTTAGGATAAGAAATCTGTTAACCTCGGCAAAAACAATTGAGTTATTTGCTCTATCTCAATAAGTAATGGCTCCTTTGAGACCTGAAGATTTGCGTTGCCATTGAAGGTAAAGCAAAAGTCAACATAAAAGACATAAACAAGATGCCTCTAAAGGGAGAGAGATTAAAAAAGCGGATATTCTGATAACAGTGCAGTTACTATCAAGCCTTTCCCACAACCTGAAATGTCCTGGAGGCCACTTCTTTTCTTCTATATCTGTTACTAATCTCACTTTTCTCTGTATATTCACTCCTTTTTGCAGCTGACCTTCACAACACCCGCAGATTTGATGAGATCCCACACTCCTCATTCTCACCACATTTCAGTCATTTTTCTCAGTTTACGTACAAAAACAGAAAATGCATGTATTTATTTATTGCTCCAACAAATTACTTCTTAGACGGTATTTATTTGATATCTTGTAAAAGCATCTGTGGGGCACTGTACTGGTCAAATGTAAACGTAAATAGGAGTCTTTTCTTCCCCTGGATGCTGCCCTTTCTTCTCACAGCCTTAATTTTTGGGTCCCTGCTCACAGTGTGGGTCTGTCTGTGGGAGTTCTCCTCGGCCCAGACTGCGGGTTTTATCAGAGGTGTCCCACCTGGAGGGAGTCTGGGAGTAAAAACAGCTTCAGACAGATTTAGAGCTCTTTCTGCTCCGCGGGAATGAATGAGCAGTGTCATAGGCTGCATAGTTTGAATGGTGCCCTTTTTTGGAGCACGTACTCCGGCTCCTGCAGGATGCAGATGCATAATGATGCTTTTTTTTATCTGTCTAGCAGGACAAAAATTCTCTGCAAACAGTTTTATCCTACAGAAAACATTACTGGATGTTCAGAGTTGAGTTGAAACCATTTTTATAGTGACAGAAAGGACTAATTTCCCAATGAAATCTACTTTTTTTTCTGATGGAACGCTTGTTTTCTGGCTTCACAACACTTCTTTTAATGTCGGGTCACTTCAGAAATGAAAGCCCCATAAATGTGTCAATTTAAGAGTCAAATAAAAATCCAAAAAACATCAAATGAAGATGCTGGTGTTTAGGTTTCACGTTCTCTGGATAGATGAACCGGCCATGTGTTCAGCAGCAGCTTGTGCCATGTGTCATTTTAAAATATCGTTTGCTACCAAAAATAGGCCACGGGCTCGTTCTCGGGCTGGTATGCGAGTCGGTTTTAAATGAGTCAGGTTAAATAAGACTGACGCCAAATTTTAAACAGACAGCTCATGAAAACATGAAGCCTTAAGGACTTTTATTAGCATTATTGTTCATTTTTGTTTGCCTATTTCACACAAACTCAGTATTTTATGCTTATTTATGGCCTGATATCCACAATTTTGTAATGATTCCGTCTTACTGAAAGCTTTATAACACAAAACACATGGTTCTGATCATAAGTCATTGCCTAATTTTGTGCAATTACACATGGCTGAAATTATCCTCCATTACTTCCAATAAGTATGAGACTAAATAGAGAAACTACACCTCGTAAAAGGATTTCACTTTGAAGACAAAACGCAATGAGAGGATTGTAAAGCTTCATTCTCAAATTTTTTTCATTTCGCATTAAGTTATTAAACACTCTGCACTTTATGTTGTCATTATTGGGGAATTTTTACTTGTATTCTCCTGAGGATGAATTTATTCATATCCAGCGTCTCAGTTAGCCTTCTTCCTGTTTTATCTGTTGAAACTCCCCATCGTCCCCGTCGATTCTGCTGAGTTTACTTCCTTTCTTGCTTTACATAAGGTCTGAATGTGCAGAGTGCCACACCTTATCCTTGTTTGTCATCACTTCCTGAAGTGTATATATCCTTTGTTGGGTGCCGGCTCATTACGTGTGGCGCTTTCTTTGCTGTTGGTTTAGTCAGTTCATCCATCTGTCTGCTCACCAGAAAGCCAGGAAAGCCAGTCCATTAGCTCAGTTTTTTTTTTTTTTTTAATCTTAAAACATTCAATCTCGCTACAGTCCGGCTTCTGCAGTATTTTCAGCTCCGTTAATTAAAACCTCTGAGACCATCTGCCTGTCTTCACCTCCTTTGCGGTTCTGCCGTTCGGGTCCACTTTTCCCACTCATGACACATTTATGTTTCTGGTATAAACTGTAATCCAATACTTCATCTAAACATGAATGTCAGGCTGTTTATCACTGTCACGCTGTTAAAGACGAGCTGCTTTTGATGGGGGGGGGGGGGCGCTGCTTTCCTGCTGCATGATGGGTAAATGGCAGCAAATTTCTCGAATTGGAGCGATCAGATGTCAAAATGTGACATTTTTCCAGCGTCTTCTATCAGTCTAACGGTGGTGTTTGTTGTGGTATTCTCTCGAGATGTGTGATGCTTTAAAGTTCACTGACGGGGGGGGGGGTTATGAATTCCTTTTTAGCTGCTCCTGAGCCATTCTCGGTGTCCGACTTGAGTTGCCGCTCTGGAATGTTAAACCTGTGTTTGTTTGCTCAAAGATCTCAAGTGTCATGAATTGAGTGTGAGACTCCCAATTCTCATTTTTCACACGCTCCTACAACGCGCATTCCTGTTCTCCCACAATGAGAAGTTCATTCGTGATTTCGTCAACAGCTTTTCTGACCATCTCTGGTGACTTTTGGGACAATTGTGCTCCGTGATTCCACACATAGGGAACACCTTTCTGCCCACACCCTAAACGTGAACGCGCTGGCTTTAGCTTGCGGTGAGTTCAAAGCTCATGGACAGTTGGGGGCAATATTCCAGGCACTTTTATCTGTGGGATGAGATGGTCATATGTGTCCATCAAACTTAAAGTACGGCCCAAATGATGTGTACGTTCTTCTCTTATCTGGATGGTGGCTTTGTAATGTGATGAGACACTTTCATCAAAGAACAGCCAGCAACCCAAGCTGCCTCAATAATGCCAAAATATTAAAATGGCGGCTTTAGCGAGAGAAAAAAAAAACATCCAAGGAAACTTCTTTTTGACCGTTTGTGAGGACAGAAAATAAAAGATGTGCAAGAAGGTGAAGAGGGTTTAATTCCAGAAGCAGAATGCTCTGCTAGCTTGGCTTAAGGAGCCATTGTGAGTCATATAAAATAAAGCCAGCCTTTTCCAGTCGCTTAAAAGAGAATATGGCGTGAAATCTGCTGCCCTTGTGCAAGTGTTTGTGTGTTCTGGTGGGAGTTTGTCCTTCAACCCCTTCAAAGTGCTGTCAGCTCTCTCCTTGTTGTCTACAGAAACATTCAGTATTGATATGAACACAAGAAGTATCCTCTTTTTTGCCACTTCAAAGAGTTGTGGAGACAATACAGTGATTATCAGGGCGTTATCTCTGCTTCATGTGCGGCCTTCAGTGCCCCCCCCCCCTTCTTCTTTTAGTTTGGGTTTTAAATCAGTGGAAGTGGCAATACCCTTAAGTAGGAAACCGTTTCAACTGGAGCTTCAGAACGATACTGAAATGTTTCAACATGTTTTGTATGATTCATTTAAGTCTTTTTTTTTTACTGGAATGAGAATCACAGGTCAGGCTTTAGAAGTTCACACCTTTATGTCACACTCAACTTTCAAATATAGATATATGGGTTTTTTTCTTTGTACTATTATGACTTTTCAGCCTGTTAAAAGAACAAATGCTTTTTTGGAAACATTATTGTCCTCATACTTTCAATCACAAGAGTACAAAAGTTGACATTCTTTTATTTATTGGGATCTGTGTAAAAGGTGCTAGAGGGATTGAAATACATGCCACACTTGAAGCATTAGTAATGGCAACTAATGGAATGTAGCATCAGAAATTTAAAAAAAGAAGCTATTTTATGAATTACACCAATATTCTTCCTGCAAAGGGCCTTTTTTTACTTGTATTTTGCATCCATCTTTGTTATTTTCCTGCTTATTAAATCCAAATAATCTTAAATTGTTACATTTAAATCATAAGAAAAGTACGCTACACTTGGTTATGTGACTTTTAATTCGATTTCATGTATGTATTTTTTGTCGTAAAGCAGCATGTGGGTGTTGGCTGCACTCCGCTGGCTGACTGACACACAGGAGGAACGGTTTCACTCCGCTGTGAAAGATCTGCCGATAAAACCTCATCCAGCTCAAAATAAAGATGAACTGGGAGTAAAGAGTAACATAAAGAGTAAAGTAGTTGATGTTTTAAAATTCAAACAGACTAATTGTGACTGACAACACTCACAAAGTGTCGTGCAGCACCTTTAACCACAAACACAAAACGACAATCTGAAAGACGGCCCTTGTAAGTTCTCATACCAAGGCAACTGCCATCAACACCCCAAACAGCTAAAGGATCTCGATAACTCTAGATATAGAATTAACTTTAGTAAATTAACAGAAAAAAGAAGCAGTTAACATAGAAGGTTAAAAATTTAATTTGCAGTATAGAGTTAAGCTGCCATATTCAATTTGAAAGACTTTAAGAATCAGCTCATAAAATAACAAATTTTGCAAAGAAATTTCAAGAGGAAATGCATTTTAAACAGTGGAAAATGAAGGGGGGGGGATGCCAGTCACAGCCCCCCACAGGATGGTGAGTTAACTCAGTCAGATTCAGTAACACACACAGGCGTGGGGGGTGCCAGGAAACAATGAGTTCACAGAACACATGTGGTGTTTATGGATCACAGTTTGGAAAGTCCATCAATCTAATCAATGGGATTTATCCGTTTAAAAGAAAGAAACCATTCTGAAAAGATGTTAGGATGCAGAAAAAAAATCTAAAACTGACCTCTATAATGAAAGCTACTCCAAAACGTCTTGCTTATGAATAGCTATGAATCCTTTAACAGAGATATGTCATCAGAAAATGCTGTGCAGCTGGGCTTTCTCAGAAAAGAGCTTTTAGCTGAATGCTAACAAAGCTGCCTCTTTTTTTTTTTTTTTAACCCAAACAATCAGAAATAACTATAAACACAAGTCGCAGCAAAGGATGACAGGAGCATCCGAGGGAAGAAGTCCGTTTAGTGGTTATGGTTGAGTTTTACTGGAGACTTGTGGTCATAAAAACGCGAACTGGATGCGAACCACCCTCTCGACGTATGTAATTCTGACATGAACGGCCCATAACTCTTTGTGGGGTCTCGCTGACAGACCAAATTGACTGTACAAGCCAACAAAAAAACTAACAGAAGTCGACTGCCACAATTCATTTTAATTCTATTTTCCCACAACCTTCTTGTGAGAGGGGAGGGACACTTTGTCATCCTAACTCCACTCGAAGTTTTGCATCATCAAACAGGCCAAAGGTTCCCGTGTTCTTGGTTAGTTTTTTAGATTTTTGTGCTCCTTTGAGGCTCTTGGTTATAGTTCCAGGGTTTGGTTGGCCTCACAGCTGTTTTGAGGCGCCACCTTGACCGTAATTACCCCGATCAGCGTACGGTTAGGCTCTCTTTGGTCCGTGTCAGGGTCACTTCATTGTTCCTCTCCGTTCCTTTGAATAAAAGCCTCTTTAATTCACGTCCTTCTGGCAACCATTAGCCAGAATTAGCTCCTCGGCCACTGCCGTAACAACAGTGACAGCTGTTTGCTTATTTATCCGTGCAGCCTGGTTCAGAGGAGCCTTGTTTTCGTGGCAACAGTGTGAATTTCTACCAACCCCTCCTTATCAGTCACTCATCTTTGGTTTCGACACCGAGTTCTTTCAGGTGAATAAAAAGCAGCGGGATTGATGCTGATATAAACCAATCGTTGCACACACGAACTCATTTAGCTTTTGTGAGTTCATGCCTGGTGCAAAATTTTAAAAAAACCCGATGTCTATGTGGGGAGAGGTGTTTACGGAGCTTTCGTTTTGCAATTTACTGGCGATTTGTCTATAATCTGCTGCCTGAAAAGAAGCAGGTTTTCTATCCGCACGCCTTCATTTTCTGGAATGATAGCTGTTTACCACATCGCAGAGGTAGGAATTAGCCGGTGGCGATAGCTGGCTGTTTCGCGAGTCCACATCTTTTCTTTATCATTATCGCTATTTGTTCTTCGGTGTCTGTTCCCGGCTCACATGGACCGGCTGATCCTGAAACACTGCAGCAAAAAGAAAAGAACGGAAAAGAGTTCAGTCTTATGGGGGACTTTGTCTATTAAAGCAAACCCAATCGACACGATGTACAAAAACACAGACGTGCAAGAGGCCATGGTGACATGAGGAGTATTTTACTAATGTCAGGCATGTCCAGAAAGAAACATCCCGATAAGATAACCCACAAACAAGCTGCTGGTTTGCATCTCTGCACGGATTTGCGCTCTTCCTGCTGCACGGCTTTGTTCAGTGCTCCCCGTGCTCTGCAGGATTTGCAAACACGGACCAGTTTGCCAGTTTTAGCACTTCTCTGCGACAGAGGGGGCGTTTGCTATGCCGGACTCCACACTTCAGGCCTTTTCAGGTACGTTTGGAACATGCTCTATATCAGAGATCCGAACGGGCAGCCTGATTCACCAATGAAACATTTCAAACAAAGCTGCTCATGTGTGACACCGCCTGCATTTCCCACTTCCTGAACCACCTGCACTACCAGCAGCCAAACACTTTCAGCCGGTGGCAGATTTAAGCCTTAATGGCCTCATATTTAGACAGGCTTCATTTGGAATGAGAGCCTGCATTCTTGCCAGGGGGGGCGACTGCAAGGGTATATAAAAGCTACATTAAAAACCTTTGCGAACCATCATAAAGCACACCTGGACACATTTTTTTCCCTCCGATAGGCTGGAAATTGGCTGTGTACAGCTCAGATGGGAGCTACATATCTAACATAGCATCAAGTAAAGTGTTTTTTATTAATAGTTGTGAAGCTCGGATGCTATTGAGGTCAGTTTAAGGAACTCTGATTGTAATTTCAATAGAAAATTAAATACCTGCTGTACAAAAAACACAAGATGCAAAAAATAGAAAGCACTACTGAGCTGGCTGGTCAAACAGGATGGAGTTTTCAACAATCTCGGTGTCCAGTTTTGCCTCCTAAACGAATCCTTCCACTCATAACAAACATTCTTAGGTGAGAAATCCAGATCACACTCTGTAATTCTCATTCCAAGGAAAACAAACCGTTTGCCAACATCGAGCCTTGCAGGATTTTAAAAAGAGTGACGGAAAATGCTGTGAGGTCTGTGGATGTGAAACCTAAACCGAAAGTCAGAGAAAAATGAGAGACATTTGCTCTGACCTTTTCTTAAAAGCTGACAGTCCGAACACCTGATTTATGTCAGTTTGTGGTGAAACTGGATTTCCAGCCAGCAGCGCATTCCAAATCAAATCAGACTTTTTTTGCACATTGCAACCATTCAGATCATAAAGATGTCTTCTTCTTTTTTTTATTCTTCCTGTAAAAACATGGCAATCTGTCAGTCATCATGAGGTCAATGTCACGGTTTTGGTGTTGCAACTGGACACAAAATGTCTCCGGTCAGGACTGCGGATTAAAAAAAGCTGATTTTCACTGTGTGGGTCTGTCCCAGACGCCTGGTTTCTCTTTTCCACGATTTTAAGTGGCATTTCCGACAGAAACCCTGTTCTGTGGGTTTTGGCCAAGCTTAATGTTTCTTATTATTTCATTACTTTACACGCTATAAGGCGTACCATGTCATGATATAATGCCCCACAGAAGAAGAATTGTGTGAGATTTTTTTCAGCGACAAACTGAACGTTTTTTCTATTTTTCTTCTTTTTCTTTCCGTGTAATTCTTCTGAATCACAGAGGAAGAGCAGCCATGGTACAGATTGGGTATGATAATGGGTCAAAAACAGAAACTTGGATCAAAGAGATGGGCGAAAGATTCAAGCGGGCATCAACACTCCAACTGAGCTATAAGGATAAACTGTCAGTTGTTCAGACTGCAACATTTTATGAAGTTTCATTGCAGTTTCCTGATATGTGAGCAGTCTGAAAAGCTTCTGGCTTGAAGTTAACAGTAGCACTGAGTACCAGAGTGAATCAGTTGGAACAATGTGACAGTTCTCCAAATACATTTAACTAACTTTGGACTTCCACGGATGCACCAGCTAACAGCAAAAGTAGCCATTATCAGCCCAATATGTAACTATCAGGTTGGTGAAGCGGCTGGTTTTTCTTTTTAAAGGACATGCTTGATGACTCCCTGACGCATTTGTTTAAACATTATTCACAATATGTATCAGAAATCCTCCTTTGTTGACGTTCAAGCAGTGCACAGCACATTCACCTCATCAGCAGATCATGAGATCTTTGCATTGATTTGACACCGAAAGTGTTCATTAACCACTTCCTCAAAAATCTGACCATACCTCTCAGTCAAAACAGACCAGCAGCAAAACTGTCTGCCGCTACAAATCGTTTTACAGACAGCAAAACCATAAAGCTGCCAAAAACAAAAAAAATGGCTAAAAACCCCCTTATGGATCTGGGTGGGTATGGTGGTATGGCTGTTTATTTTCTTTTTGATATCTATAACTTGTATGAATATATTTTCCCAATATTGTTTTGTAAGATAAATTCTATTTCAATTAAACTTGGTTGATTGATTGATAATATGTTGCTTATAGGGAACTCTTGGTGATTTGACATGGAGTGGCCCTCTTCTTTTTGCCCTGTAACATTAACGAGACAACTGTTCATTGGCTAAAAAACTGTAAAAGATATAGAAATGCGTCATCCCATTTGATTTGCATATCGAACAGTCACACGTTTGGATGCCCATGGATATATTTCAAAGCATTTAAAGAGGAGAATGTGGAGAATTTCTGTTTCTTTTGAACGAACAGGCCTCTGAAGAGCAGCTTATTGTCATAAATTGCCTTTACTTTTATCTGATTTGAAGATTTTTAGTCAACAGAACTAAAAACCAGGTATTTGGACCATGTTCGTGGAC
>CAJRST010041110.1:997515-1027711 GCA_907169785.1 Menidia menidia
CTCTGTTCTGAAAATGGCTGGCAGTCAATGAGTTAAAGGCAGAGGCTTCTTTTAAATTCTCTCCAGGTTTATGATGATTGAACAGAAGCTGAGAGGCGTCCTCACCAGCAGCATCTCCACCAGCGTCCAGTCCAACGGTCCCCTCAACACCAAACGCCTCCAGGCAGGCCTGAAGACCCACGACTTCCGCTCGGAGATGATCCACCTCCTGGATTCCCTTCACGTCCTCCTGGACCCCCTGGAGCTGGCGTTCAACCCCCACACGGCCCACCCCAGCCTGATCCTGTCCACCGACCTGCGCACGGTCAGGTGCAGCCCCTCCAAGCAGTCCTACCTGGAGCACCCGGAGCGCTTCACCAGCGCCCCCCAGATCCTGTGCAGCCAGAGCTTCTCCACCGGCCAGCACGTCTGGGTGGTGGAGGTGGGCTCCACCTGCATGTGGTCCTTGGGGGTGTGCTACAAGAGCCTCCCCCGCCGGGGGGACCACAGTCGCCTGGGGCACAACTCGGTCTCCTGGAGGCTGCAGTGGAAGAACGGCAAGCTGACCGTCTGCAAGTCGTCCAGCAACATCGCCCTGGGGGAGACCACCTTCCAGCCCGTCAAGATAGAGATCGCGCTCGACTTCGAGGGAGGAACATTAACATTCAACAGCCTCAAAGGGCGCAGGGAGCACCTCTACACGGTCAGGGCTGTGTTCAAGGAGCCAGTTTACCCCGCATTCAGCATTCATTCGAACACACCGGAGTCCTGGATCACCCTGAGTGCGTAGTGGAGTCCTGAATATGTCCTGCAGACAGAGCTGCAGGCATGAGCCCCTTTTTTTAAATAGTAGTTTTTTTTCAAAATGTTAAAACTGATATGTATTTTTTTCTTATTCTTTTCTTTGGCATTCAAATTCTGGTAACATTTATTTGATCAAATCAATTCATTCTGCCGTCTGAGTTACCAAATTCAGAACTCTGAGTTCTGAAGCATATCTCAGTGACTGGGAGCAAGATGTTGTTATATGTACTTTGGAATACCTGATTTAAAAAATAGTTGATTTACTTTTGAACGTAACAATGTTAGGAAATTTTAAATTAGATAATGCATAACTTTTGTAAGATATGTCAAATTATTATTCATGATTAAGGGACATTTTGTTGGGTTTTTAGATCCATGGAACAATTTCATCATCATACAATTTTGTCCATAAAAAAAAAAGGTTTTGTCCATCTACCGTTTCCATTTGATACATTATGGAAGCTACCTGAAACCTTGTGCTTGCCTTTTATTTTCTTTGTTGTCATTACATATGCACCTCTGTTGACATTTATGCTGAGCTGAACACTTGCTTTGAGTTTATTGTGTAAATAAACGTGGACGGCAATGTTTATGTGTGTGTGTACTTGTGTCTAACGTGTGTGTATGCGTTGTTGTGAGGAAGCGAGGCGGGTTGTGGTGTGTTTGTTGTGTGATTGGCTAACAGCGGTCCATTCATGCAAGGTGCTTCAGCGTGTGACCGTATGGTTGCCAGACATATCCGTAAGCCTATGAATAAAACTAAATAAAATAAAAAATATTAAATTTAAAAGCACTTTTGAAAGACATAAAATAATCAAATTATTTTCAGCCAATGGTAGGAATTTATTATTGAATGCTATTTGAATACGCTGTTCTAACTTTAATGAAAATGCTAAAAAGGGGGATAATTGAAAAGAATCAGGCAACCCGTATTCCATCTGTCACACATAGTGTCATTGGGCAGGACAGTAACTGTATTTCATGATATTGCTATTATTCTCCTCACGGTAATTGAAAAAGCTACCGCCTGACGCTGGAAGGTATGGGCTCGGGTGAGAGTACGACCAGAAAAGTGTCTTTTGGTGTCGATGACGAAGACAGAGTCAGAATTCTCCGCGGAGTCAAGGTAATGCTAATTCGGCTAGCTATTGATAAGCCATGCTAACGTTACTCTGATACTGCCGCTCCTGCTAACAGGCTATTGGCGTGTTGCTACACAAGATACGAAGTTTTCAGCTCATAGTGACCCCAAACAACTCCAAGTCTACCACCCAGAAAGCAACACCCTAAGCATGGAGGATGGAGGGGATACAGGGGCTGGGTCAGGTTGATGAAAGAGCTTTGAAAGCTGCCTCTTTTTCAGTTCGCCAAGCTCCATTCGCAAAAAAACTGTCAATAGAAAAACATCTTGTGTATTGGCTAAATGGATATGTATTGCAGAATATGAGCAGAATTAATAAACCATCAGGGTTTCTTGCTAAGAGCATATTTCATCAACCTGACAGCACGAAATGTGTTACAAGTGACACACTTTTCAGAATTCATATGGTGCGTGGCTAACAGATTTAGCAGGAATTCGTTCAGTCTGTAGTTCCCGAGAGAAACCAAACGAACGAATAAGCTTCTCTGTTTGAATGTCAGACGCGAGGTGGACGGATGACTAAATTGGCAAAAGGTTTGCGTTACCCATCTTTTGTGAGGAGAGGCTTTTTTTTGCCATTACCAGCGTTACTTTAAAATAGCATATTTTGAATGGAGTTTGGTAAACTGTGTCAGCCTTCGCAGCGTTGCTTTCGTGAACAAGAGTGCACGTCGGAAATCTCCATTTCCAAAAATAGATGCATGGTAATGCGAGTTTTTGTAGCCAAAATACCCCCTCTTCCAAAAACGATGTTTTTGAGCACAACAAACGTGTTGTTCTTGCAAAACTGATCTGATTGAAGTCCTGTTGAAGGGAAGTGACAGGGAGCACTTTAGGTCATTACAGGTCACGAACAACACCTTTCTGACTATACATTTTGAGGTAATTGGAATGGTACCTTTAAACTGGATTTAAATTCCTAATTGCTGCTTGACTTTTTTTATTTTTGCTGCCATTTTCTATGAGTTCTATCTGTAGTTTTAATAGGACTGAAGTGTATTCCCAAACTTCCGACTAGATTTGAAAGTCCCCCGCGCCACAATGACTGGCACTTTCCTGAGGTATAGAAGCCTTTCTATCATGAAAACACACCGGCCAGTGAATGCGTTTGTAGTTTTGCTGCATCCATGATGTTTGCCCTATGAAAAAGTCTGCAAAAAACAATAATTCAAAATTTTACGGCCAATCCTGTTTGCCAACTCTGGTTACACATTCAGATGTTGTGAGTCATAGAAGCAATGAGTCACTTAATGGTGCTGCCCTCTTTGTGGTGGAGCTATGTTTAACACTTTCCTCAGACAGACAGACACACACGCTCTTGCCAACTTTCAAATAAAGCATAGCTCCAGTGATCCTGCTCTTTTTTTTTTCCCCCCTTCTAGTTATAATGAAAATAAAAAGTACTGAATAAATGATAAAGGAAATATAATGTCATTCTTGTTTGCTGACCGAAGAGGACTTGAGCTGATTGTAAGTTGGTTTGGGGTTAATTTCCTACACATCCATGGCTCAGTTTGCTTTCTTTTGCCTGTTAGCTGTCAGAGGATGTTCTGCAGAGGATGAGAGGCGTCGCCAACCTCGCTCCAGAACGTTCATCGACCTCAGCTCCTCTAAAAGACAAAGGTATCATTCACCTCACAGCCTCTAGTTAACCAAAGGATTCAGTGTCTTTGTTTGTATGAGAACAGGACTGATTCTGACTGGGTTAACAACGTAAAAATAAAGAGTTACATTGCCTAGAATTACGACCGGACATCGAACGCAACCAGGAAATGAGCTACTGAGTAGACACAGACTGATATGCAAATAAGAACTAAACAGATTATGCTATCTTTAAGGGGAAAATTTGAAAACCATTCTCCTCTGCTGAGCGAGTTGCTCCAAGTTGAGAAATTTGAGTAAAGTTGGTCTGTTCTTGAGGCCCTAAGGGGCTGTCTGTCTGCCTGGTAAAAAAAAAAAAAAAGAAGTAAGATTCATCTTCAGACGGGTGTTATTTATGTACTTTACTTCTTTGGGTCATCGCCGACTCGTTCAGCTGAGAACCATTGAATAAAAAAAAAAACGGAACATAGAGAGAAACGTATACATCTGTTCCACCACACAGGGGTTATTTTTTGGAGAAAAAATTATGTTGACACTTTTTTGCCGCAGTGCGACCCCGATATGAGCCGCAGATGGAAAAATAGGCCACGGAGTAGACCATAAAACATGGCAGTGGCACAAATGGTGCAAATAACGCATAAACGTGTCGACGCGACACAGTAAAGATCAGAAAAAGTCCATGTAGCTCAATATAACTGCTGATTCAGCACAAGACCATATTTGGATACTGTCTGTGGTCGTGTTTTTATAAATCTACTCTCTGAGATGTGTCTTAGTTTTCATCTTCAAACTGAGTTTAAACCGAAAGCCTTAATTTATTTTTAGTTTTATTTGTAAGGTTTTATTGTATTTCCTTTCTCTTTTAAACTCTTAAGTTTCAGTCTTTAATTAAGGTACAAAACATTGAAAGGTGGGAAAAAAAACATCAGTGTGTGCTTAAATGGTGCGTTGTGGTACACCTGCGTGATGCTGACCCGGAGGTGGCTTTACCTTGACCGCCAGGCTACAAAATAACTGCGTTGCCGTGGTTACCGGCTTACTGGCTTTCACTTTTCGAGCCCTGTCTCTTCCATCGCCTGTTTTTTTTTTCCCGTCTTCAGGTTCTCCTCGCAGCGGCAGCTCGGACTCCCCGCCGAAGCCCCGGCCCCAGCCCAGCGGCCAGTCCAGCAAAGCAGCGTCCTACATGAAGGAGGAGCAGAAGAGGTGGGTCAGAGGTCAAGCTGGACCCTGCCATTCACGGTCAACACCCCTGCTATTCGCAATAATCACGATAGAGGAACTCTATGTTTAAAGAAAAACAACTATGTAAACTTTAGTGTGTAGTTAGGAGTGAAATATTACCAAACGACTCATTCCATTCCTTTTTTTTTTTCACCTTTTGGTTGGTAGAATCTTTTCTTATGGTTTTAAAGAAAAAAACTAGTAAGGGTATCTTTTTTCCCCTGCTTATTTAAGTCTTTTCCAGTCCAGGCCTTCAGTAATGGTTAACATATGTAGTGGAGATGGAGCCTGTTTCAGGCTGGGCCCCTTATCTTCATGCCTGGGGTGCCAACCAACTGATGTATGAGAGCCTTTGGTTACTTTAGGCTGGCGTAAATAAGTTCCGCATCATTTAGATGATGAATGGTATTTAGCTCCGGCCTCTACGCGCTCATCAAAGCGGCTCCAGATTCAGAGAAGTCAGAGAAGTCTCAAACGCTTTTAAAAACAACAGCTTTTGTTTCGCCAACTTCTCTGCGGAGACGGAGCTCCTGATGACCTGACCTGTCCCACGCTGCCCCCTGGTGGACACGTAGAAATCACAGGATGGGTGGAATCAGAAGTGTGCGCAGGTCTCATGTGTCCGTTCATGTTTAAGGTTCGAGCGGCAGCAGGCAATTCTGAAGGAGGAGCTGGAAAAGATGGCCCAAAGAGAGAAGGAGGAGGCGGCCAAAGCCATGAGCCGGGAAAGGCAGCACACACGGCAGGAGGCCGAGAAGACCAAGGAGCTGGTACGCACACACACACATGGACACACACACGCGTGTAAATCAAACACATTTTTAGCTTAAACTGTAAGTTTTGTGGCTTTTCAGCTTCTGAATTTCACCAATTGCTTTGACAAAAGCTCTTTTATCATGAACATTGAAATAAGAAGCTTCCTCGTGTCCTTCAGCTTTGCTTTAACACATTTATACAGTCTAAAACTTGAAGTTTAAAGTTTGGATAACTCTACTCGTTCCTTTGAAATGAGTAGAAGTGTTTTTTTTTCATTTGTTTTTTTAAAATTGATTTTAGTTGGAAGTAGTCTAGCATCTAATTCCTTAGAATTGGGGCAAACTGAGGAAAACCTCTGTATAAAGGTAGAAAACAAAAGTCTGCCGTCATGATCTGGACACGAAGATGAAAAAAAGCCACAACCTGCACTCAGTTGTGGAACGTCCTGATACAACAAGGGTTTCTGGAAAGTTCACTTATTGCCTGTCGACTCTTTTTCTCACAATTACTGAAGATTTAAGAACCCGGAGACTGTTTTCCTCTCAAAATGGCTTTGGATTGAACGATGTGACGCATGCTTTCTGGACATTTGTTTTCCCACACTGACGTGCCCATAGCCATTGTTGGCCCATAAAATCTGCTCAAACAGATTCATTTGAAACAGGGCTTTTACACTAAGTGCTTTAAATGTGTCGGAGCCTTTTGTGCAGCTCCTGTGATGTTTGCATTTGGTTTTAAATATTTATAATAGTGTTTTTTTTATTTCTTTTAGCTGTATAGAGGAACAGAATTAGATCCTCTTTAGCCTTTTAGTGCCCAACAAGGAGCATTTGTGTGGGGCAAATTAGTTTGTAAAGGATTTTTTTTTTCACCACAGCTAGTTCGGAGGTCTATTTTAGTCCAAAAATGAGTCAAATCCTCTTTGAATAGAGCGATGGGGTGTCCATGGTGGCCAGCACAAAGTTTTAACTGTAACTGACACAGAGTTGGTATGGTCAGACGGGTCGAGTTGAAACATAAAATGTCAAATTCAGCAAAATAACTTATTTTTTGTAACTTTTAAGAGCAGGATAGTTTGGTCCCTGGTAGTGAAGCTGTCCACAAAGCTGGATGAAGCCCCCTTGTTGGTGTGACACCAGTAGTGACCACTAGGTGGTACTGTCGCTCTCTGTATGCAGAAACACGAATTTCAGCTTTTCATTTTGTTATTTTTTTTAGTCCTTTTTGGCATTCTTGTGTGAAAAAACGCTTCCTCTCCTGAATCCATCCATGAAGATATTCTAAAACTGATTAACTTGAGTGTTAGCGAGTTATGGCGTCTGAGTCTCTTTGGAATCCAATCAGGACTCAGTTTGGTGGGGTTTTTGTGCCCGGGCTGAATCGCACGTGGGAGCGTTTTTGCACAGGCCCAAATTGCTTCTCGGGCTGGCGTTTGTAATTTCCACGCCGACGCCGGCTCCGCCCGGCCCCCGCTCTTCATCCTCAGCTGCTACGTCCCCGTTTCCTTTTGTATCTCTTCCTCCGTGCCATGTTCCCTTCCTCTCGTCTTCTCGCCTCCGCCGGCTTTCTTGTCTCCCGCCCCAACCCCTCCATCTCCCTCTGTCTTTTTCTCCTTTTCTATCCCAGCCCATCACTCTCTCCTTCCCGCCCCAGAGACAGTATTATCAGCGCGGAGCACGCGGTAAATTGCACCCCGAGAGTTTCCTGGAGCTGGAGATAGCAGCGGGGCAGGGTTGGAGGTGTAGCTACAGAAAGGAGGGGGGGGGGGCGTGTTGTACACACCAGTTGGTGTGCGCTTCACGTGACTGCTCCCTTCTTCTCCCCCCCCCTCACCCTCCCATGTTGAGACGTGCTGTAGCGCCCGTCTTATCTTCACTCCAACATACTCCCACTTCTAATAGAAAGCTGCTGGAGGGACGGCGTGAGCGGAATGTCCAGGTCGAGCCGGACCGGACCTCCCCGTGCCGAGGGGCTTTTTTTGTAATTACCGCTACCTGCGCCATGAATACATATGTGTGCAAACCTGGGAAAATGTCTCAACTCAAATGATTGCAGAGCTTAAACAGCCGTCATAATCACCGAGCTTGGGAAAAGCTCCTTTTCCCTCGCAGGCCTTACGAAATCACTGCATAGCACAACCAATAATGCAGCGTTTGTTGTTGTTGTTGTTTTGTGAGCATGCATTGATTTGTAGCTCAGTGACACAACCGGCGTTGTGCGGAAAGTATGCATCACATTTGCAGCGTAATCTTTAACGTTCGGATTCAGGTCCGCTTTTGGAATAGCACAGACTGATTCAGTCAATCACAACTGATCATTTGAATTCTAGCTGAGGTCAAAACAGGGCAACATTTCAAATTAAGTTCTATCAATAATTGTTATTCAGCAGACAAAATGTGTTTTTACTGAGTTTTTGATGCTTTAGCGGAGTCTTGTAGATTTGAAGCAGTGACCTGTCCATGGAGGGACCCCACCTCTTGCCCAATAGCAGCTGGGATGGCCCAGCCATCTACTCCCACCCCACCAGAGATAAGTGGTCATAGCACAGGGAGGGATGGGCGAAAAGTGTCTTTGGGAGTTTTTTGGGGGGGGGAGAATCTTCTCCTTCGGTTTCTAATTCATAATAAAATGAGACTTGGAGTAATTAACCAATAATGCGGGAACAGATGTTTAAATTTGCCATATGTGATACAACCCAAAGGGAGAAAGCTGGGATGCTGTGTAAAATGTAAACAAAATACACCTGAATAATTTGGAAATTACCCATTGATGATGATGAAAGTAACATGTTTGACTTTTACTGGGAAATATTAGCTGCTGTCCATTTTGAAGGATGCCCATGATATACTTTAAAAAAAAGACATGATTTAAAATTCCCGTTCGTCCAACAACAGACCAGTTTTACACATTGCCTCAGTCCATTTTGGATCGGCTTTGACCCAGAAACGCTGGCACCGGATTTGGATCGTGCTCACGGTGGAGCTTTAAACTGCAGTTGTGAACGGCAGCTCGTGGGTTCTTATATTTTTTCCCAACTATTCCCTTTTAATACAAATGAGTTTTTTTCTTATTTTTTATTTTTTTCCTGACCCAACATTTCAGTGACAGAAAACGGCTCAGATCGAATCCAATCCGTTTTCTGTGTTCTGCTCTGAATAAAATATTAGTTTATAAGATTCAATGCGTTCAGTAACTCTTTAAAACTTGCCCAGGGTCAAAATGAAAAGAAATAGATATCGGCGTTGTAGTGGATAAAATTTTTTATATATCGTTTATTGGTTGTTTGGCTTTTTTGTTTAAGGTAAAATGCCCAAATTCTAGAGCCTACCAGCAGAGTTGTTCTGGGCTTTCTAGGGAAACGTGTAGCGTATCTGATTTACATTCTGAGTCTGTCGCATTACAGAAAAATGTGTTGTTAACTTTGCGGCGTTAATGATTAAAGCGGCCGCCAAGCAATGCTATTAGTTCTAAAGTGATGGGAAAACAGCAGCTCTTTCTGATCTCAGACAGATCCCAGATCAGTTCAATTGAACCCAACTAATCGTCAAACAGAGCTCGTTTTACCCAAAGCAATTTGCCTAGATGGGAAATCACAAAGTGCAGATAACAAATATTGCTATCAAGTTTCCAGTGGTGGTGAGTCTTTATGGCGGATTCGTCCTGTGAGGATTCAGACCCACAGATCCCACTCAGCCCACTGTCAGCTCTATATCGATGAGCCCATTGATCCCGGCTGTCTGCTACAAGTTTAAAAAAAAGAAACTACCAGGTGAAAAACGAGGTGGGTCCAAAGTCAATCCCCACCAGTCCTCACCGTTACTCCTGAAATGTCTCTGTCTTCAGTAATTCAGCAGTGTTCCTTTTCTGGGAGCGTCTGCTGGCTTCACAATCCACAAAACCATCCCGGTTTTTCTCAGCTGGAAACAAGATCTAGTAGGAGTAACTTTTTTGGCTAAAGCCTGATTGAACTTCTCGTAGCGTCACCGATAAGGGAATCTCAGCCCTGTCCGAGAAAGTCCTGAACAGAAAACTAACGAAAAATATTTGACAGTTTTCAGCTTTTTAACACCATTTTAGCCACTTTCATGCTATTAACCAGCTTTCGTTGACTTCTTGAATTTGCCTCTCGTGGTCTTTAAAGATGTGCCGTTGATGTAATGTTTTAGGTGAAAAAAAAATGGACAGATGACCATATGGGTAGATGGAAAAACAGAAGCTGACAGCCGGTTGAGCATTTACCCCGCAAGTGGCAGCAAGAAGGATGGGAGGATGTAAAAGAAATGACTGAACATTTTGTGAAAGGGTTAGGACCAAGAATGATGGGGAGGCGGGAATGAATGGGGGTGAAATAGAAGATGACACGATTTTCCCATAGAGATGAACTGAAGGGAGGCAATAAACCGGAGGGGGAAAAGAAAGTCTTCACAAGAGATTTAACATTTCCTGAAGGAGACGGAGGAAAAGCAACAACTAGAGACGGGGGGGGGGGGGGGGGGATTTTTATAATGTGCCTTTAGGCGAATGAAGACGGAGGATGTGGAGTTTGATTGAGAAGGAATGCGAAATGATTCCATTTGATCAGCACTTGGAGGGGATGGGAAAAGATGACAGGAAGGATGAGCGTAAAGAGGAAAGGATTTGACAGAACGGGCCAGAGTTAAAGGGCAAGGAGAGGAACAAGGATGCAAGGAAAAGGTGGATGAAATAAAAATGACAGATGCCTAACCATGCACAAGAGGATGACATGACCAATAGTCAATGACAGATATAAAAGATAACATGCATGTTTGATTAGTTAGTGCTAAGCGTCTTTAAGAAAAGGTTTAAAGGAGACCAGATATGAACAATTTTGAATTGGAGAAGTAAGAGGAGGCGCAGCAGAGGAGATGATTGAGCACCAGACAGAGCCGAGGTTCAAAGTTTAGCCACGAGTGTCGAACAAAGACGTGAGGAGAGGGGAGAGAGGCTGCTATAGGCGACTGGAAGCTTCACGGCCACCTCTCGGAGTCACAAGTCAGTGAGTCAGACAATGATTTGAGGCATTTGCTATTTAGTGGCCTCTTTCTTCCCACCGCCTTTCACTTCCTCGCTTATTTTCCCTCCTGCCTTTTGTGCCTTTCCCGGTGAACCGCCTGATCTCTCCATTCCCCTGTCCCTTTCTTCATTTTTCCAGCCAAAGCCCTCACCCACTGTGCTGCTCTTTCAATCGTCTTTGTTAATGGCAAATCTTCTGCAGATTAATTTCAGAATGAGAGAGGGCCACGGGAGAATGGAAAGAAAGGAAGCAAGTTGAACTAAAGGGCTAAGAGGGATTTTTTCTCTTTATTCCATGTATTAATGGCCTTTTGCTGCCTGTTGAAAGCAAAAATAGGTTATAAGTCACATTAGCATACGGTACATTTCTCCCGGAGAACAATTAGGGAGCCTATTTTATTAGCTGCCCTTTACCTTCCACTGATGAGGCCTTTGCTAATAAAAGATGGCAACCATGTTTGTCTCATTGTTTGAAGCAGATGCAACTTCTTAATCCGTGATTATGTGGTTTATAGAATACCCATCAGCTTTGATGGGTCATTGACTGTAAACATCCTGTGTGGCCTCTGAATGAGCTCGGCTTTGAGCTGGAGCAGACAGGTTGCAAACCGTGGGATAGAGTTTGATAGATGAGGATATTCACCACTCCAAAATATAGTCTGACAGGTGATTCGAAGGCACCATGTTTATGGTGAATACGGTTAGTATAAATCAGTTGGTGTGGGGATGAGCTGAAATGCCTCAGGATGATTTTTCTTTAATGCACACCTCATTGTTGGCACCATCTTTTGGTAGTTTGCCAAAATATTGGCCAACGGTTTAGCTCCTCTCCCTAAAACGATACCCCCTTACAATAAACAAAGAGGATGCAGGATTTTCCTTTGAATATGGTTAATTTCGCCTGTTTAAACGATATGAGACGAAATAATGAGAGGACATGGAATCATCTTCATCTCCGACTGCCGCATCCTATAAATTAAGCTGCTTTTTCCATGTCATTACTGGTTTACCAAAGACGTCTGAAGACTCAAAGACACGTACATCTGGCTTTTCAGGAAATCCCTGAATGATTGTAGCTGCATATGTGGTTAAATATGAATACGAAAGATTGACTTGCAACTTAATCCCGGGTCTAAGTCATCCATCCAAATGCTTCATTCCCACCGTTTGGGCTTCTGGAGCAAACTTACTCCTTCAGCTGACACTAGATGGCAGTAAAACTCTGATTTCCCTTCATAAAGAGGCAGAATCTTGTCTGTGGACTCCATCTGATGTTTGTCTCTATCAAAATATTGAGATACATGTAATGTTTGAAATGCTGTCAGCAGAAAGCTTGTGTCAACTCCCATCGCACCCCCACCCCCCCTCGTATTGATGCATTCTACCGAGCATCCAGTTTGAACTTTATTGCATCAAATCATTTTATTGTAACGGTCCGAATACTTGACTCCTTAGAGAAGTTGTCATCCACTAGGAGCAGATAAGGCTCCCTGTTTGTCGGAATAACGCTGTGTTGCGGGAATTTGCCACAGATGGCTGAGTGTGTTTCCCCCCCTCCACGCTGAGTGTGTTTGAATAGCCGCCGCTCTGTGTGGGTTTGCATTTCCTCGCTGAAATTTGTTCTGAAGTCTTAAAACTCTGCCTAAACATGTCAGATTTCGGAAACGGAGAAACCTTGCGATGAAGCAATAGTAATCCATTTGGACGTCAGATCAAGTGACATTTGCTATTTTTTAGTCTTTCATAAATCTGGGCTGGCTTCAAATATAGGAACATGCTTTAAAAAATTTGAAAATGGGTTCCCTAAAGAATTTCAAAGTAAGTGGTGAGACTACTTGGTTCTCATCTGGTCATTTTGGTGCAAATTAGTATTTAAACTTGTTAATAAAAACAGTAGCAATGAACTTGATGTGAAACCAATTTATTTTGGGTTTAGTTTGATTATGTAAAGTTAAAAATAAAAGATTTAGAAAAATGAGAGAAACTGACAGATCTATGTTTGATAGGCAGAGGGTTGTTATCTTTAGGTTCTATAACTGACATAGCATTAAAAATTTATCAAATTCACTGCGCAGGCTCAGGAAGACTATTTAAGACCACCTTCTCTGGGCCAAAATTCAATTGAAATAGTATGAAAAGTCATGGATACTGCGTTCTTTGGACTAAAGAAGAGAGGCCATATTATGTCCTGTCCATGCATCAACTTTCTGTGCACGCCAGTCTGCACTGCTACATGTTGAGGAGAATCGAGCTATGGTTGCGGCTCATGTTTTAAACCGGACTTTAGGTGGACCGCAGCACTCCTCCAGCGTAAAACAAAATCAAAGTATGAGCAGAGGAACGTCCAACAGATCGTATGACTGAAGTTCAAGATGTTCTGATGCTTTTTAGCTCTCTCTGATGGGGGTCATTATGCATGTAAATACACCCAAATGCACAGCGTGTGTGTTGTCTCAATGTCGGTGCCTTTGAATTCTGGGTTTTATTAGAGCAGAGGGACAGTCTGGATAAATCTGTTAAGCTGCCCGCAGCCGACTGCTTTTCAGGCCCAGGTTCGGACACATTTGGCTGTCTCATAAAAGAAACGGAAACATTTGAGAACGAATTCAGCCTTGTTGGGAATTCCGCTCCAACGATACCAGCTCCCACCGTACGGTTTTTACAGAACAATACAAGAACATGAGACTTTAGAACCTGACACTTGCTTTCTTTTGATGTTAGAAGAATGCGAGTTTGTTTGGTTGTGGGGATGCCAGCATGCCGAGCAGCTTATACAAGTCTCCTGCAAATGGGATGTGATTGGAAAAGCGCTACCTGAATGTAAAATGCTCATTTCACTAAAGAAAAGCTGATGAAGCTTCTCTGAGAGTCCATTTTGCATTGAAAATCAGCAGTATATTAAACGGTGGCCTGAGTTTTTTTTCCTCCTGATGTTGTCTCCAAATTTCAGCTCAAATTTGCGTTTTTTTTATTTTTAAATCCCTTATTCCAGGTAAAAAAAAAAAAAAAAGCTTCACCTGTAGGGTCTGATCAGCCTTCTCAGAAATGTTTCTTTTTTAAATTTATTTGAGCTAATTTACGGCAAAGGCCAAAGCCGCGTTCTTCTGTTTGGTAGCAGATGGTCTTCTGAGGTAGTGACACTACTTGAAAATAAGATAGCTCTGGGATCCCTCTTTTTCTGTCTCGGCTTTGCCAGCCGGCCCCCTTTGGAGCGAGCCAGATGTTGCCTCTGATTGGACCGACCTGCTCCTCATGTTTATATCTCAAGCCATGTAATCATTCGGAGATCCTTTGCTGATGAAGGAATAGTGTTGTCTCCCGAACGCACTCTGGAAAACTCATTCGGTCTCTGGCTGCCGGTACGAGTGAAACAGCTGGGTCTGCACACACACAGACACACACACACACACGCACACACACACACAAAGGAGTGATGCGCGCGGAGGCAGATGGGACATGCTTCATTATAACATTACATATGAGCTGGTGAATTGCTTGATGTTTTATCATGTACTCCTCTGACTGCTTATTTAGTCAGACATATGGCAACACACTCCCATTATGCCATTTAGATGAGTGAAAAAAGGTCAAACGAGTTGCTTAGTGTGCAGGTTTTGTCTTGGGATTGTAACGACTTTATATCCTTAGATCGAAACAGACAATGCTGGTTTTCCACGTCTACACAAACTGTTTAGAGATGCACACACCCACATATATTCAGGTTTCTATATTTTAAAGTCACGTAAAAGTCAGTTGATGTTTATTTCTACACATCAGGTCACAGAATCCTTTCAAACCTGCTTTAAAACTTTGACACGTTTGTCCCCAGCCGACTGGGATTCGCAGTCAAGGCCGCGAGGAAGAAGCCAAACCAAACCAAACCAAATCAAACCGTCCATTGCAGGAGTTCATGCTCTCCTCGCCGGTTTTCTCGATACATTTTCAGCCCCTCAACCTAACGGCGCCTCATCTCGTTTAAAAATCTTTGAAAACATCTGGTGTCCCGGTCTTTGGGGTGCAAGAGGGATTGAGAAGAACAAACAGCCCAAAGAGGAAAAAAAATGTCACGCTAAGGGCAATGAAAAGAGGAAAGAGACGGGGGAACGAGAGCCAGGCAGGAAATGGGGAGATGGCGGGAGCCTCGTGGAGCCGAGCGAAGTGAAAGAGGTGAGTGACGGCCTGGATAGGAGAGGGGGGGGGGGGGGGGGGGGGGGGGGCGGCGGAGGAGGCTGAGGCGCAGATAAGGCTGGAGTTGTATCGGTAATTGTAATCTGCAGGAGCTGACACGGTTCTGCATGTAAAACCCGTTCGGCTGACTGTGCGCACAAAAGCTCATTTACCACAACCGCAGTGGCAGATAGTGAGCTGAAAAGGGAGGCGGCCGGACCGGGAGCCATTCGAAAACGAAAAAAAACACAAAAAAAAAAAAAAAAGCTGGAAAACGCCATTGAAAAATGAAACATTCGCAGCGTCGTCATGTAAATAAACGTACAGGTTTGATCTTTGCCTACAAAGTTGGTCTATGGAATGGATGCGTGCCCAACTTGGGGTCGGGGAAAATTTTATGATGGCGACCTGAGGTCAGAACACGTAAAACGTGTGAATATCTGGCGGCCATTGCTGTAACAGGTTGAAGAAGCTATTTGTGTTGTAGATCTCCTGGGAGAAAGTGGATTAAAAGAAAGAAGGGGGTGGAGGGAGGAGCAGGAAGCAGGAAAAGAAGGGGGCCAGCGGCCCCGTTCTGCCACACTCCTTCCTCTGAGTAGTTGACTGGTCGTAATTATCAGTTAGATTATTATTGGGTGCTAATTTACTACCTCGCTGGGAGCGATGTGTTAAATAAACAGAGCCGGGTAAATACAGAGAAGAGAAGGAAACCGACTGAACGGGGGAGCCGAACTGCTGTTGCTATCAGATGGCGGCGAAACATAACAATCTGCCCACAGGGGAAGGGGGAGATTCATGAGCTCATATTAATACATGTCTGTCCCAGAGCAGATTTTCATGCCAAAAAAAAACCCAGTGTTCCATACCCATGTGGCCATGTATGGACGATCCACCGGATTGTTAACATTAATGTATCAGGGTCTCTTCCTGTATTCCCTTTGTTCTGAATCAGGGAGCTGGCCTCTCATAAGTGATGTCTCTTTACATGGCAGACTCAGTAAAAAAAAAAAGCAACCTAACCAGCCTCCATCTGCTGTCCCTGATGTTTCTTTTTCTTTAGATTTCAACTTTACCGATGTTGATTTTAGCTTTTGTTCGACTTGTTGATATTCACTCTTGTATTACCAATAAGCACCCGTTGTGTGTTTGAAGATAGCCATCAAAAATATATTAAAAAAAGAAGCTAAACTGGACCTTTCATAAAAAGAAAATAGTCCAAAATGCCGACATGACTTTTGGCTCTGACGCCGTGAAGGCAGTTTCTGTCAGCCATTTTCCCTCCATGTTCATTTGACTTTTTTCTCCTCTTTTTCCTTCTCTGTCGTCTTTGGTGGAAAGATTTCACTCTGGGGACGCATTAAAAAAGTTGCAAACAATTGCTGCCACTTCTCTAAAAAAAAAAGAAATAAAGAAAAATAAGAAATTGCTCACAGTAGAGTTTTGTTTAGCTTCCCGTTGTTTCCACATCTCTTGTTTCCTTTTCTCATGTAGGCTTTTTTAAAATGATTTAATTTGATTTTGTCATTTTTTTTCTGATAATCCTGCCTCCTGCGTGGCTGTTGTATCACCCTTAAACACATCTTTTCACAGCAGATGATTCATACCTCTGTATTCTGAATTGATTCACAAGGTGCCAGAGGAGGGAAGAAAACACGGGAAGTTTGTGAGTTTTTTTTCCTCACGGCCACTGGCAGTCGTTTCCAATTATACACCTTGTTAATAATCGGAGTAACTTTCCTGCACATGCTTCCTATCTTTAAAGAAATTTATCCGAGCAAAACAATTATTTTTACGGATTGTATGACAGCTCTGAAATTCTGATTAGCATGGATTAGGTTCTGATGTGGTTTAGAGTAAAAGGAAACTTCTTCTGGATTTAATTTAGCTGTTTTGTTTTTCTGAAAGCGCAGCCCTGAATATCCTTGTTATTTTAGTTCTTATGTTGACTGAACATTGCATCCAATTTGTTTCTTTTGTTGCCGGTTTAAAGAAAATTAAGCTAATTATGAGTTTGATGCCATAATGCAGTAAGATAGATTTAGAAAATGAAGTGAATTAAAATCATGAAGGAGCTGTGAAAAAATCCGTTTGCAAGTTCTGTGAAAAAATAATTGTTTCGCGTGTGTAGTTTTTGGTTCTGATGTCTTTTTTTTATTTTTCTATTTTTTAAGATTTTAAACTTTAGACTTTTTCTCCACACAATAAATGGTCTCTGGTATGCTCTGTGTTACAATGACCAATAAGAGATAGGATAAATCTACAGATAATAAATAAGGAGTGCCATTTTTAGCAGGCTAGCACGGCTAATATAACACGGCTCGTATTTTCTGATTGACGAATAGAAATGAAATTCGTGTTGATGCAAACTTTGAGGCAATAAACAAGACTTAGCCCATGTTGCCTTCGATCATTAGTGTTTTACAAAATGACAATGCAGCTGTGGGGCATTTTGTAGCAACAACCTTTGGATTTAGCTGACTCTAAAAGGGAGAAAGCACTCTGGCTTGGAGTTTGCGAAGTGGCCACACTGTGCGATGCATCTGATAAAGTGACATCACATTTGACGCCTTCACGCCGTACAGCGATCCGGGCGTGAAGAGCAACGCAGGCCCTCAGTATCACATCAAAGTGGATGATATAATGAGCTGATTAAAGCCGATTAAAGTGAAGAATGAGTGTGCCGATTACCACAGTGTCTTTTGATACGCTCGCTGGTACAGCTACTCCCCCCAGAGCGGCCCCCGCTGCTCCGTTTCCCGTCCTGCTGTGCGCTTCCTGGCATGGAGTGAGCTTCAGGTAGCCTACAAGTAAGCCCACAGCTTACCAAGATCAGCTCTACTCTTAGGGGTTATGTCTTTTTAAACGACACATCGAGTTATTCGAGGCAGGACATTCAAACTAAATTTAACACGCTCCATATTTTCTCCCTTTACGTGTTCGGTCAAAGGACCATTTGATGGTGTGTTTTCATGTCTTTTATCGTCTTTTTTTTTGAGACACCCAGAAATCACCCAGAAGTCCCCGGAGGGACACCAGAGGAGTCATCTGATTGGCTGGCAGCTCCTTCTGTAACCGCAAATGAACACAGGACCAGCTCACAGAGACACAGATAGGAGGGAAAGTTTTTTTTTTTTCCTTCTTGTTGTTTTTTTAAATTAAATCCTTTCCCGTTCCTGTTAATCTCCGCCACAATAGTCCCACATATAGAATTAACACACCAGCAATCGGAGTCTCTCTTTATCTCCATTAACTCGCAAGCAGCTGCACCTTTTTCCGCCGAAACAGTGGGAGCATCTCCCGCATTAGGGCCCCGCTCCGTCTTTGTCTCCGCTCAGTTAAGGTCTGTTTATGAAACACGGGAGATGGGCCGTGATTTGATTTGGCCCCTTCGGCAGCCCTGATAATTATGATGAATCTTCCCCTCAGTATGCGTGTGCATATGCGCGTGAAGACTCCTCACCCCGGTCGCTCGGCACCTCCTCTCTGCTTTTCGGTGCCCCCGCCCCCCCCCCCCCCCTCAGACCTGCGACAAAAGAGCTTTGTAAGTATTGATTGGCATTAATTTTCCCAGAGTGCCAGATGTGCAAGATTTGAGCACATTAGGGCTCTTCAAATAGTGGCAGGCTGTCAATCCCGACCCTCCCGTTGTTAGTTTCCACTACATATTGAATTTTCAGTGTGACAAATACACCCATCTGTTGTCACATAAGCTTTAAAAACTAAGTGGGCTCCGGAAGCTAAGTGAAGCCGGCCAAATGTTGATGCTATACCGCTTTTTGCACAACCCTCATTGTTTATGTATTTCCTAATGAGGTGGAATATTTTTTTTTTCTCGGTTTAATTTTTGATATGTTTCTGCAATCTGCCCCGAAGTATCCAGTGTTTTTCCAATCACCACAACAAATACCGCAGATTGCCACGTGTGCAGGTAGTGATTAATGGTGTCAGACAATAAAGATAGGGGCTTTACAATCAGTTTAATTACCGTCTTTCATTATCAGCGCCTTGTTGACACAGGTACGTCGAAGAACACTCCTCCATCCATCCATCCATCCATTCATCCATCCATCTATCTGTTTTCTATACCGGATTAATCCAGATCAGAGTTAAGGAGGGGGGGCAGGTACTTCCTGAACAGGTTGCCATTCCATCACAGGACCACACAGAGACAATCTCTCGCAGGATGGGAGGAAACAGGAGTTTATGGAGAGTGGGGAGAACATGCAGCTCAGAACCAAGACTGTGAAGAATGAGAATGAGTGTCGACCAAATGCTTTACGAACACATAAGAGCAACCAGATGTGAATATCGTGAGCAGACACACCATCTTTTTTGTATTCACGCATATTAAATCGGGGCATTTGTGACTTTCGGTCTAAGCAGTTTTGATTTTTGTGATTACTTGCATACTTTATACTTAAGATGCCCATCAAAAGCCCTTTTAATCAGATTGTGAGTTTTATGGAAGCTATTTTTGAATATTTTTTATACAGAAACAAACAAAATCAAATCTGATGGTCAGTAAAAATGGGGGGGAAAAAGTTCCCTCCACTCTGATTGTGCTGTTTTCAAGTGAATTATTAGTAAAATTTTAAATGATTAAATGAGCTAGTGGAGGCTGTAATTTTAGGAACTGAATTTTAGAAAAAACAAAATAGTAATTTTCTGTGAGACCACTGTTTTGCACTGATTTTCATTTAATGTTCAAATTACTGCATGTGCGCTTAGACAGTTTAATAGAAGTAAATGTCATATATATATATATATCGATAATAGACTTTCATGATGTTTAATGAGTTAGATATTCCATGTGGAAGCTGGGCTGCTTAACTATCTCCTGGAAAATATAAACAATGGCCACAATTAACCTGCAAAAGAAGTGTGAATGTTGGTGTTAAAAACAATTGACCTAACTTTTACATGATCCATGCAGCTATTTCCTCACAGTCTGACACAATCAAAAAAGACATCCGACTTCAGTACAGAGGTTCACGTCTGCCTCACTTATTAGTTTTGAACCTGTATTTTCATATCGCAGATAAATCTCGAATGCCGCAGAGCAAACAGCCCACATCTGAGGCCAGTCCGTGGTTTGATCGGCGATCAGCGTTCAATATTACGAAAGGTTTGAGAGAAGGTGACGACAAGACACCGCTCAACAAACCAGGGCGAATCACCAGGGGCCGCTTGTATCATGGTGTAGCATTAATTATGAAAGCCAGACCCGCTGAATCGAGACCAGTCAGACAAGCCTGATGGAGAAAAATCTTGTCATGTGTGGCCACTGTTGGCAATCCGCCATGCGGTGAGAGAAAAACTCTGCAGCGTGAAAAAAAATCAAGATACCATATCACTCTTTTGGTCTGAACTTGCTGTTTGTCATTATTTAGTTATGAGTTGACGCATATATGAAATGAGTTGTTGTAGTTGTTGTGTTTGGGATAAACTCCAACTGATGTGACGCTGGACTCTAAGTCCTTACTGGTTTTGCTTCCTTCTCCTTTGTCCCCTTTTCTTATTTTTTTTCTGTGTGATCGAACGTTTTTAGTCTGCAGATGAGATAGAATTGATGGTAAGCTTTGTTATAACTTAAAAAAAAAAACCTTGCTCTTTTGGCTTTTTCATCATTACTGCCCTCTAATTCTCATTTTTCTTCTCCATTGTCCTCTTGCACAGGCTGGGGGTCACTTAAAACAAATTTAAACTACTATTTATATGCTGATTAGTCATTGTTAATCATTTTCTATCAAACTGCAATTCTTGACAGTCATGGAAGTAAAATATGTCTAAATTGTAATGCCTAGGGGGCAAAAAATCTTTATGACTGATTAGATTGAATTGAAAGCAAATTAGGGCCCTCTTTGTGTCCTTTCTTTTTTGTTTCCGTATATTTATTTTCTTGAAACTCTTTATGTTTTCTCTTCTTAATTTGTCCATATTCGATCTTTTCCCTGCACCCCGTACCCACCACCAACTCTTCCTGCTCGCTAGTTATTACATATAAGCTCTCCTTATTCACCGTAGCATCTTTCTGCTTCTGTTTTTTCCCCCCAAACATATTCCGAAAGGTGCAGGAGTATCACATATATTAAAGATCTTATAGTGTGTTTGTATACCTTGTATACCTAGCATCAGAGCATTTTCATCACAAATACAAAATTGTTTAGATAAAAAAATTAACTCCCCAATCAGAAAAGTTCATATTTCAAGTGTCTGATGGTAGTTTCAGGCTGGCAATAAGCTTGATTTGATCAAATTTGTTTGATTTTATTCTCAAAATGATAAAACCATCACTTTAGAAATAATAGAGCAGTAAAAAAAAAAAAAAGAAAGAAAATTAGAGTTTTAGGCTTTATACTATACATTCTGTGACCCTCTCAGTGAACTGACCTTAGCTCCAGTGGCCAAATATGGGGGCTCTTTAGGGCATTATTATAAAAGACGAAGCCATTCTGTTAGTCCTTTTTGACTTAAGAATTCCAGTTTATCCACATGCTAATGTGTTAGCATCTGAATATTTTCCAATGATAAAAAACATATATAAATGTTTTTGACACCCGTGACATCTTAAGTTCATTCATTTGATAAATAAGAATGAATTAACTGTCTTTTTTTAGCTATCGGCCGTGCTACTCTGGCACAAAAGCTGGTTGCAACATCCAAAAAGGAAAACTTAAGACCAAAACCTCGAGTTATCAGATCATTTCTGAAAGCCTCATGTTTCTGTGCGAAGTAACACCAAAAAAAGCAGTTCGACAGAGGTGATATTAGGATATCAAGATACAGATTTCAATTCTATTCTGATTTGGAGTGATATTTAAAGTAATCAATCTGTTGCCATTCCTGTAGTTTAACCGTCCACTCTGTGTGTGTGTGTGTGTGTGTGTGTGTGTGTGTGTGTGTGTGTGTGTGTGTTTGCAGGCTCAGGAGCTACAGAAGAAAGACGCCCAGCTGAACGCGCTGGATGCCTTCTACAAGGAGCAGCTGGCGCAGCTGGAGAAGAGGGTACGGCATTTTCCTCCAGCCCACACACTCGCACGCGTGCACGGGGGCTTTCAAAGGTTTCATTCCAGGCTCTCGGGGTTGCAGTGCTGGATCAGATGTAGCTGTAAACACACACACACACACACACACACACACACGCGATGACATAGATGCTTGTCACTTTTATGCAAACTGATCATTTCGGCTGCCCGTCCAAACAAAACGCATGCGTGCGCACACACAGTAATTCCACCGGATTTGTGCGTTCCCACTGAAAGGGTCTCTTGTTATTTGTGTGTTTTTTTTTAAAATGAAAGACGAAAGCAATTTGCTGCAAGCCTGTGCAAAATGACAGTGGTCGACCCATCATCATGGCAGTCTCTCCTCTCCTCCCCCCCCCCCCGTGTTACCTCTCAAGATATTTTCACGGCGCTGAGGCGCCACCTGTTTAAATTCCCTGTCACGGCGAGGAGTCCCATCAGTGTCCGGCGCGTAAAGTCCTGTTTTTTCTAAAGGAAACCAGAGCCATCTAACTGGGCTGATTGGGGTTCTGGGTGAAGTGTGCGCACAGCAGAGAAGCTTGAAGCTCTTCAACCCCCCCCCCCTCCAAGCTCGTCCGTTCCCTTTCATCCTATACTCGACATTTCCCAGGTGGGGAAAAAAAAAGAAAGGTGTGGTTTCGGAGTTAAGTCTCCGTCGGAGGACCTTTACGCGGGCTCTCTGGGGTGAGCTCTCTGCTACTTCTCCAATGGGGAGGACCTTTCCAGGACATAATGTGTGAAATCTGAGCGTTGTGTCGCGTTTCCCGAAGCTAATTCAGGCCTTTGGTGCAGCAGGTGAGGTGGACGGGGCTCTTCACCCCTCCCCTCTGCTGTTGTGCTGCGTTTGGTTAATCCTCTGTTCATTTGTAAATTCTAATTGACGCTTACGATTAGATTTTCTACGCGTGTGGTGATTTTGGTTGTGAAACAGGCTGGAATAAGCCGGCAGAGTCACCGACTCAAGCAAAAGGCTCTTTTCTGTTTGGCTGGAGAGGAAGTTTGGGACTTTGGGGAAACTGGCCATGTCCAATCCTGCCCCTCTGCCCTCTCCGCTGATGAGAAATTGCAAATGGGCTACGTTTTCTAGCCTTTCCCGTTCGGTGGCTTTGCAAAGCTGCCTTTTCAGGTTTGGCCCTCATCCGTTCACTCTCGGGCAGCTTGACCGCCCGACTTTGAGAGCAGTTTCGAGGCCGGGTCAAGGCCGACGCCTCAGCCCCGAGATTAATAGAAAATCAATAAGTCTGTCCTCCCGTCTTCTCCCTTTCGCTGCGTCAGTTGAAAAACAGACGGGCAGAGGCCGGGCGAAATCATCGCCGAATGGAACCCGAAAGAAATATCGACATTTCTGGTATTTCTGACTTTCGATCGATGTTTCGAAAAGGCACGCGCGGGCCCCGTGGTGTCAGACGATTGGCTGTTTGCGCTCCTCTCATTAGTAACAGGTTGAGTTTGCAGAGGGGGGGAGATGGCAGGCCGGCTGGCATACGGGTGGCACAAGCTGTGTTTACTGTCGGGCTCAGGATGTTTGCAGACAGACCTCTCTGTGTGGGTATATGTGTGACTGTCACAGACAGAGCGAGAGGGAGACTCTTATTTATTTATTTTTGCAAACACATTGCGTATTCGGGCACACATGTACAGTAAAGGTAGGTTTATTTGTTTGTCTCCAGCCTCGTGATGCCCGCATCTGTTTGACCTCGGAAAATTTAGTGCAGGAAACGTCCAGGGACTTCAGCTCCATTTGAAAGAGGACTTTTGAGCCCCAAAAAGCATTTCTGTCTCCATAAATAAAATACTACAAACTTCTGACATACTGATCATTAGTTCGGTTTATCTAAAACGCCAGCGTGTTCTTTGTTGATCTTAATATCCGATTAATTTTTCCCTCACCTGTCTCCTTCTCTGTGGTAGTCTCGCTGTCTTTGTGACTCATTCACACGTGTCCTTGTCAAAATAGAGTGTATTTTAAAGCCGGTGGAAATAGAGCACACAGAAGAAGATAATAATCCCACTCCAAGTGTGACAGGTTGCTTGACAGGCTGTCAGCCAGGCCTCTGTGTAGCGCACCAGAAATATCTGCACACTAAACACGCGCGCGCCGCCTCATTCTGTGTCAAATCAGCGGCAGTACCTTTATTCCTGGCCAACAGGGAGGCGCAGCTTCACCAAACAGAAGATTCGCTCTCAAGACCTTTTTACCTGGAAACGCAACATAATAGCCAAAAGGATGAAATCGTTCTCGTTTTTAGGATGTTGTGAATGGAGTAAATACATCTCAGAACGCATTATGAGCGTCTTATTACGCAACGTGTGTATTTTATATCCAAACAAAGCTGAAGCGTAGCAGCACCATATGAAAAACTAACCGTAGTCCGTGATTCAGTTGTTGATCTTTATCTGAATCATTTTCTCACACATTGTCTTTGTCCACTTTAAAATGCTGCTGCGGTTTGCAGCCCTCTAAAAGACATACACATAATCAGCCTTTTCCTAATGGTACTTTCTGGACCTTCAACATGCTAATTGGGGCCTGTAAATTAAAAATGTAATTTACATGTTTTTTATTTTTGCTATTTGCTACAAACTAAAATGCAAAAAAAGAAAATGTTCCAGTTTTTGTTCTTTAAAACAATTTTTGGACTATTTGAAGGTGCAAAAGCTTATTGTAAATCTGTGTATTAAATATGATACGTACTGCATTTAAAAGTTAAAAAGCACTGTTAGTGCTCCTGTAGCTTTTAGTTTTAAACTCCCTTCTGCATTTTAGCTGCATTCTGGTTGGATGATTGATGAGATGCACTAATATGCCATGTTGGAGGTATTTATTCAGCTTTCGGACATGGTAAGGAGAGGGTGTTGTTGTGTTGAGTTCCATTCATTTTCCTGAACGTAGCCCTCACATTTACAATTATACAAACCTTAAATCCTAGTCTTAACAATGAAATTTAAAAATCTGTGCACCCTATCCCCCAGTCCTTACTCTGTAAACAAACTAATGTCCCCACAACCTCAGTTACACAACTGGACACGTGTTTGCACCTATACACCCACTCTAACAAAACTCTGCATGTGTATCTGTGTGCACAACAAGATGGAGACATGCTGATGTTTTGATCATTTTGGGTTGTTTTTTTTCTTCTTTTCCGAGCACCGTATTAAAACTCCACTTTTCTGCTGTGCTGCACTTTCTTATGGAAATCCATCCACTCTGTGCCTTATGTAGACCAAGTCAAAGTTTAACGCTTTCATCCTGCGTGAAGCTATCTGCTCAATATGCTGCACCGAGGGCTTCGGATCTGCTTATTAGTCTGGCTTGTTAGCAGTATTTCCACTGAGGCTGCACCCCATCTGGAGATGAAGATATGAGCCTCGTAATAAGTTAATGTTACTAAACATTGCAGAGTTGCGGTATTCCTGTTGCCTCATTATTTTTCCTGGGTAAAAAGGAGTACTTTTAAATTCCTCAACAGTGGTAAACACACACCATGAGATCTCCCCATCAGCAGTAAATTCAGCACACAGGATCTTTCTAGACTTTCTAGATGGTGTTTCAGTTTTGTTTTTGTTTTTATCATTGTGGCTAATTTTCTAGACGTTTGTGTGTGTGTGTGTGTGTGTGTGTATATATATATATATATATATATATATATGTGTGTGATTAAATGTATAAAATGGCTGTTACCTAAATAGATTAGAATTAATTGCTTCTCAGTTCACAGTGTTTATGGACAGCCTTACTTGTACTCCTTTGTTTTCCCTCTCATCTTCAGGTGTAAGTAACAGGTTGGAGCTCTCTCCTCCATCTTCTTTGCGGAGAGCCTTCAATTATCACGGAGGCAAGCTGAATTTAGCTCTGCTAAAACCCAGATTTTACAACGGGAGCGTCATCAGACAAAATGGCTTTCCGGTAGCTTATAAGATGTCTGCGCAGTGGATCCAGGTCCACAATCATCGGCCGTGATCTCCCACAGAGACACTTAGATGCTGCGGAATCTCTTGAAAGGCTTCTCGCTCGGTTAGGTGTCTCACACGCTGCCGTAAATAGCGAAACTCCACTCCCGTGCATGGACTCTGGGACACTAGTTCTCCAGTCAAACCACCAAACTTGAGCCGCAGTTTGACTCAAGTGTGCAGCACAATGCCACAACAAAAGCTTTTTCACACAAATAGCTGATATTCAAGCCAAATGGACTGCCTGCCGCACTTTAAAGGACAGTATTGGAAAAAAGGCACAAAGCGTATCTTTAAAAAAACTCACCGACACAACGCGCACGCACACAGAAAGAAAGAAAATTCATTTATGTTGTTCAGTGAATGCTTTTGCCTCGGTCGGGTCGGGGTTAGACGAAATGGGCGGGTGTGTGTGTGGGTTAAAAGGATGGGATCAGACTGTGTGTGTGTCTGTCTGTGTGTGTGTGTGTGTGTGTGTGTGCAAGAAAAGACGGACAGAACAGGAAGATTTTTTTTTTTTCTCCCAACCCCTTGAAGACCGTCGCATGTCATGGCTCCATAAATTCCGAATATTTTCTGCTTTAAAACAACAAATCATCTGCCGGCCATCTGTAGTCTCATGAAAGGGCAGCTGGCTGACCATGCCTTTTCTGTCCAGCATTACCTGCAGACCAAATTATTGTGTCTAAACAGGCTAACGGAAATAGTAATAAATGAGGGGAAGAAAATGAATATGTATAATAACTTTGAAGCTCGCAATTGAAGGCAATTTTCTCCCAACAGCCAATTTGAGAAATGCATTCCTTTAGGTGCGGGTTGTTTACAAGCGGCCTGTAGCTCAAGCAGCAGATGACGTTGCTTTGACAGCTGGGGAGAAATGGCTGCAATCATAATCAGCAGGGAGGCAGATATTTGTTTGGCTTTTGATGACTGATGAATGTAAAATACACCTGTGATGATATTATGCGCTTTTAGATGGCCATATTCAAAAATCAGGAATCCTCATTCATCCGCTTTTTAAAAAAAATTGTTATTTGCTTGCTGTTTGCTTTCCCTAACCTGATCCGGCAGGTATCGGTTCTTTAAACGTGTAAACAACACAACGCTGACGTCTGCTCGAGGATTTTGAGGGAAATTTTTCTAGCCACTATGGCATGGCTGAGGCCTAGACTGGTAGTGTGTGGGAGGGGGGACGAAAAAGAGATCAATGAGAACGGTCTTTAGGTTAGAAAGTGAGTTAACATAATGAAAAGGGGAGCAAAAAGGTAAGCGGCAATAAAGAGACTGAAAGCTGCCACTCGATTAGATCCGTTTTTCCCTAATCAATTTCTTTCCCTTTCGCCTTTTGACGCTTTTGCATGTCCGCTTAGTCATCAGAGGGCACAAAGCAACACGAGCTAAGATTTCTACTGTTGGCTCCTTTAGCACAAAATTTTCCACTGAACCGGTGGACGTTTTTTCTTTTGTTACTGTTGATTTATTCTTGGTGTGAATCTGTTACACCAAATTACAGTCAAATCTGAGTATAGGTACTAGGTAGCAATCTATATAAAGATAAAATAAAAATCTAATCTTCTGAGTTAAATTTATTAAAAAAAAATCATTATTCTGAAATGTACTTCTAATCTCATTAAGTTTGTAATGTTGTCAAGCTGCGGTGTGCACAGGAGCCCTAACACAAATAAGAAATAGTCCACGAAAATGAAAGCTAACATTTGTACAAGAGGTCATTCTAAGTCTAATTTTCATTTTTACTTATCAAAATCGATATGTCCCAAAAAAAAAGGGGAGCAGATTCGGTATGGCGGCTTGTGTAAGTATTTATGTTGCATAATGTTGCAGACTTAATTCTACATAGCAGGGAACAGGAATTAAACAAACCATTCTATATAAATATTCTACCCCCAAGACTGTTCTTGTCTGGAGGCAGCATTTCTGAGCGCATTCAACAGAGTTGTGGTGCTGATATATTGGACTTTTAGGCTTCGTATGAATATTTCAGAGGCTTTTTTTTTTTCCTTCTTCTTCTTTTCAGGGTTATTGATCAATCTGTATGGATGAGTAGAGTTAATTATGTATGAGCTGAAGTAAGCAGGTAATGGCAGCGAAACGGCGAAAAGGGTGAAGCTGTGCGGCGGAGAAAAAGCTCCTACAAACGCAGGAAGTGGAGGAAATATGCTGAAGATAAGCAAGTGGGGGGGGGGAATGGTGGCACTTCAAAACCTGGAGTAAATAAGAATGTCAGCTGCTGTGTACGAACTCCAGCAAACAGACACATGAAATGATTGGATCTTAAAATTGGAACTGACTTCGTGTATGTTTTTCATTTATTCGTATTCTTTATTATGACTCGTATTAAACCACGCACCCTGAAAATGTACTTATTGGAGCTAATCCTGGAATGTGTGGGCATCCTGTGTAAAGAAGCCAAGCCTGTGCGCATTAAAGAAAAAATACGATCTATAGTCTGTTTTAAGGGAGCAATATCTCCGCTTCGGGTTCACTCTGTGGGATTTACGTGCGTTTTAAGAGCAGTTTTGGTCAAATATTCCGACGTAAAGCTCGCCGCGCTGCATAAATAAGCCTGTAAGGACAAAAGAAAACATGCATCAAGCTTCTCGGCACACATAAATCAAGATTAAACAAAGAGAAATAGGAGGGGTTGATGGTTTACGGTGGAGATGGAATCTACAAAAAATGGACAAATATTTGTTTGCAGTTATCTGTGATTGAGTCGTTCATGAAATTCATATTAAAGACGGAGTTGTCTGTCAGTGAGGTTTATCGATGCTCCGGCTTCTTTGGGATAATGCAGATGTGATAAGAGTTTAGAAACTGCTGGAGCTCTTGGAGATGCAACGCGCAACTTTAAAGGTGCCTTTAATTTGACTGATGGCGGTTTTACCGAAGGTTTTTGAAGTTTCGGAGAGAATGAGAGCCATTCATGGCTATACACGGGCAACTATTTCTCAAATTTTCTCTTCCGGAATGAAGCACTTTGGCTCAGAGTGTCTGACATAAACATGGATAATGATTTGAAGATCTTCTCATCATGTTTCCAGATCAGTTTGACTACATCTCTACTGTTAGAGCCATTTTTGTACTATTTTTTTCCGATACCATTGTGAAAAAAAAAATTGGTCATGCAAGTTTTTTTTTTCTTTTTTAAAGCTCAGCATTTCACCCTGATTGTGAAATAACCGCAGCCTCTTTTTTTCGATGCTTCACAACACCAGTGGGTCATTTTGCATCACTTTTTACTCTATTTATCTTGGCGTACAGTTACACGCGTCCTGGCTGCTAAAAATTGACCTCACATGTCAGAGCTGGACATTCTTTGTTTTGTCATCATCCAACTTTTTAAAAATGAACCTGGATGATTCTTTTGACAATTTCCACAAAGCCTGATGAGTCTTGGGGTGGGTTAGGGCATTCATTGCAAATCTGTTGGTTTTTCATATGTATGAACCCATCAAGTTTTCACATTTAAAACTCAGGTTTTTCTACTTTTCATAACAATTGATGTTTTAGCTAGTACCACTATAGATATATGTATTTCAACAGTGCACAACCAGTAGGAGCGCAGGCTTTCCTGTCTCTCTTACGTCTTATTGTCTTGCCTTTTTCTTGTTCTACCGCTTTGCGCTTTTACCTTCTTTGTAGCATTGTCTGTTTTCCGTCCCCTCTATGATTCATTTTGAAGCTGATGGAGTCTGCTGGGTAAATATTTGGGGGAATACCCAGTGCCGAAGGGCCTAAGCCTGGAGGATCAGCAGAGGAGAGGCTGCACTAGCTGGAGATTAGCTGCTTGTTTTATCATAAAGCCGCTGCCTGCGTGTTTGAGTTTCCGTCCCCGCCAGGCGAGCCTCCACACACCAAATCAAGATTTCCTTTAAAAAAAGATACGAGTTATGCAGGTAGCCGCTACTATGGCTTAGTTTTACCGAAAGAAGCCGGCTTTACCTAAACTTTCTCGTAATAAGAGTGCTCCTCTGCCTCATTCTGCCCACGCAAAAGCATTTCGATTATGGTTGTTACTTTAAGTGACAAGACAAAGAAACAAAATACAGGGTGGACACACTTTGATTTACAATATTACCATTTATTTTCATTGTGTTTAAGAAAAGATGTCGTATTTACTGGTTATTACATTGATTTACTGTGTTCATGTGGGAGCTGCTGTTAAAGAAGTGCGACTAAAACATGACAAAAATAGACAAGTTGTCAACAGTCGTTTATTTTATTGATCTTTGGGCAGACAGCGTCTGCATTTATCTGCGCCGAACTGGATGGAAATCTGCGTTCCAGCCTTCTTTCTTTGTTTCACAAAAGATTTTCCCTCCCGATTAACGTCTGTGTTGTTTCTCTGTCAAAATCTTTAGAACTTGGAAAGATTCGAGGGGAGCAAAGAACAATTCCACCAGGCGGCTTCTAAGACGGAAGCAAATGTCAGGTGAGACCAACTCGCACACACACACACACACACACACACACACACACACACACACACACACAC
>CAJRST010041110.1:1027721-1123833 GCA_907169785.1 Menidia menidia
CACACACACACACACACACACACACACACACACACACACACACACACGGGGATCTAAATATAACCTGAGCTCTGACGCCGAGCATTAATTGCTTTCTGATATCTACCAGAAAGTCAGGATGAGCCTAAATGTCCTCTCTTTACCCCCCCCATCCTCTAAACCCAACTTTACCCTTTCTATGATATTCTGACTAATTGAATTTACACACACATTCCTACATAGATGCCCCGTTACTGTCAGAAATCGCAGTATCTCTGCCTACGTGCTTTATGCAGACTAGAATAAAGAATAAAGCATAAAGCGAAGATTGTTTTAAATGCAAACATCCTCCAGAGTAAAACCACTAACGCGATAAATGTTAAATTGACAGCTTAATTAAGTTGGATGGAAACAAAAGCCTATTACCACATCCTCACCTCTCACTGTGGACTCGTGATGAGCCACAGCAACTGAAAGATCACCAATTATTGCCTCTGCCGACTGTATCGCACATGGATGTGATTTGAATTGGAAACCAGACCTTCAATTGTTGCTAAATGTCAAGAGTCTTCAGAAACTAACCAAAAGATGCAGGTATTTATGGGATGCAGAAAAGACCGGCCTTCTTATCAGCTTTCAAAAGGAAAGATTTTAATTATCTTTCAGCCTTTCTTTATTCATTATAATGAAGTTTTCCATTTAGTCGCAGAGGCTTTATTCCTCATTTGTTGGAACTTGGATTTTCTTGTAGTTTTCTGCAGCTTTATGAATTAAATAAAAAGGAAACAAGAGAAAAAAGAGACCAGGCAGGTTTTAAACAAAGCCTCATTTGTTTTAGCAATTAAGATTAATTCATTATTAAGAGCTGTTTAATGAGATTTAAGCAAATGGTAAAATCACATCCCCGATTCCACAAAAGCCGGAACTCTGAATACAAGAGCACAAAAAAGCCAAATATAATTATTTGTAAATGCAGAACATATTTCTACATATTCTATGTTAATCACTCCTGAAGTTGCATTTGTATTCATATTCCACATTTCCTTTAAGGCCCTTGTCACGGCCAGTTTCCCGAGTTCTTGTTTCAGCGTTGAGTTTACATGCAGCTGTTTTACGTTGGAATTCTTCTAAATGTATGAAATGACCTGGAAAGATCGAAATGAGAGCCACGATAATGTTTTTTTTTATTCTCTTAATACAAAGGAGACGAGCTCCAATGATTCCTTGATTGTTTTCTTTCTGTTAAGATACACTGAGGCATCTTTTCTGATTTGAAAGGAGGTGATAGCTCTGCTATGATAATACACTCCAGGCATATTAACATTCGTGTAGGTAAAGAGGAAGACAGGAGGACCTATATGATAAAAGGCTTGTCTTTTTAGGGGAGCCACGGCTCATTGCGCAGTTTTCTCATCCTGTGTCTGCTCAAACTGGGCCAAAGCCAACCAGAAAACGCCCATACTGTCCTGAACAAACGCGACCGGACCAAAGATCTCCAAAATGGGGTGCAGAAGCATTAGAGCACCTCAAACCCGAAGCACAGCGGCCCTCCATGGACGAGATCGACACACGTTCTTATTCTTGGGTTACAAAAATAAGCTTTTTGTGTGGCTTTCGACTTGAAAGAGGACCCGAACACATTTTTTAACAATGGGGAGCGGAGGATTTGTACCTCCGGTTAATGTTGTACAGCCTTCCAAATCCACCTGTTTTGTGTGTGTTTTTTACGTGGTGACAAAAGGGGGTTTCCTAAATCCACCAAGAAGATAAAAGTTCCCAACTTCCTGCATGGCTCTGCCTTGTGGAAAATTGTATGTTGCACTTCAGAGAGTGGATTAGCCTCCCGTTTATGATATAATCTAGTCTAATCCCGACACCCGAACAATTCACCGTGGTTCCTTTGATGAGTGGATTAGGGTGTCTGGGGAAAAGATATGACGGTGTGTGATGGAAATCTTCAGAATTCTGGTCATTTTATAGCGCTTTAGTTCAGATGATCGCTTTTTAAAAAATACCGCACTATCCTGGTCGTCTTACATACCTACACACAGGATGTTTTGTCGTAGTTCTTAAATTTATCCGCAAAACCCACAAAAGTTGAAAGGTTATTTTTTTCTCGTTTTGTTTTTTGTAAATCTGTTTCAGTGTAAATTTTCCACCTCTACACAAGGGGTCATTTTGTAGTGAGATGAGACTCGAGATGCCAAAAGACCACTTTTATTTATCCAGACAATTTACAAAAGCTTAAGGAAGACAGTTATTCTTATTGCAATAGCAAATACGTTGATTTATGTAATTTATATTGTGCTCAGGCCGGTATACTTCAAACTGAGAAGCTAAAAGGTGTGAACCAGTCCTAGTTACACTAGAGCGGTTATTGCACAGAGAGGTTTTCCGATGCCCAGACAACAAAGAAACAGACTCACAACCCAGACAACAAAGAAACAGACTCACAATAGGCTTCATTTGTCCTCCCGTTTGATTAAAGTTTCCGTGGAAAAGGACACGGGTGAGCTGTAACCCCCCCCCTCAAGCTCCACTCTCTGCGGCATTGTGTGTTTGTTTAAGTATGCGTAGGTATGGACTGCTGTGCGAGTGCCTGTGTGTGATGTGGTAATCCACAGTTTAATCCCGGGAGTAAATAGTGAGCCTCAGATGGCAGCTCTCAAGAAGAACAGTGCCTGTGTGAGCGTGTGCGTTGTGGGAGGGATGAAGGTGAGGGAAAAAGTCTCCAACTGGCAGCTCTGTAATTGTGGAGCTGCGTTTGTGTCCTTGCTAACAATTCTTTGACTTACTCTTCGCTTATAATTGCTCCCTTGGTTGCAAGTTAGCGAGTGAAATATGTGTTTTCATTCGTTAACTCATATCCTCCTTTTTTTTTAGAAAGTCACTGTATGTCCAGCTGCTTTCTGGAGCTGTTCTTTAAAAAAAATCAACACACAGTTCCACCTGTTTCGAAGTAAATTTGAGGCAGATGTTTTGGTTTTTTGCACCCTCGTGGTAACTCTTTGAGAACAGATTCAGGCTGACCCTGAATTGGGTAAAATCCCAATCAGGTTTAACATCACCAACCTTTTTTTCTTAGCTTTCTCTCAATACTGATGTCGAACGTCAATGGACTTTGAAATAGGGAGACATTTAGCTCTACGCTAGTTCCTAAAAGGAAGTGCAAATGAAAGATCTTGAAGTAATAATCTCTTGTTTTTGACTGCAGAAATATAAACAATCATAAAAATCAGATTGTTTTTCTTTTGCTGTAGGTTTATTTCCACAGATATTGCAGTCAAATGGATGTTAGTTATTTCTTTCAGTTCCCATCCAACCCTTTGTCTTTGCACCTTTACTTTACCTCGTGCTTTTTCTTTTCTTTTTCAATTTTGTTTCTCAAACCAGGTGTTTTGACATACACCTTGTCTCTGTTTTTTTTTTTTTTACATGGGTGAGGACAGATGTGTGAGGGCGTTTGTCAGCAGCCGTCAAACAAACTGACACGGCTTTCTGAAATAGTTTGGTTAGCTCAGCCCTACGGTTCACCACACGTGTGCTTCATTTGTCCGTGGCTGTGAAAAAACACGTGCTTTTCTGCAGCCGTCTGTGGCAACTGGACCTACTAGTTAAGCGGAGATCGCTATCCCAAAACAGATCTCCCCATTTTTTCTCCCCCATGTTCGCGGCACGAACACAGGAACAGTTGTCTTTTTCGCCAGGATGTGCGAGGAAGACATCTTTTCTTCACCCTGTAAGGCATTCGAATGAGCGCTGACCGCTCGGGTCAGTGTCCAGAGCTCTTTACCCACACCAGCTGTCTGCTGCCGGGGTAGTTCAGCCAGCCTTAATAGCCACCTTTTGTCAGATTCTCCCAGTCTGTTTCAGAGGACTCCATCCTGCAGAAATTGCCTAGCAAAGAGGCTGGAAACAGGAGCTAGCTCCGTCCAGAGTCCAAATTTAAATTGGAGCTGTGTTGATAAAGAAAAGCAAGTTGTCTGTACACGCACCCTTTGTGAAAGGCAAAAACACGGAGTCTGGTTTTCATCGAATTAACACCGACGTATGCTGTGTTTTTTCCTCTTCTTTCACAGAAGGAGAGGCCGCGTTAAGGAATTCTGACAAGAGGTTATTAAGTGTTGTCAGATATTAAATTTAGTCTACAGGATCTTCAGATGAACGCACGCCCTGCTTTAATTTACAGCTGTCAGAGGAGTGTGTTTCGTCTTGTTGTTGTGTTTAGCACAGAATTCGTCCATCTGCTCAATCATTCCTGACTCTCAGGTGCTTAATTTAGTATTCGGATGGTAAATAAAAGAAAAAACATCTCGCACTTACATCTGCTGAATTTTTTTTTTTTAAGTTTCAGACAAACGCCTGCATGAATTGTTTAGTTTATTTCTGATTAGTATTTCACAAGCTAGTTCAGAGTTGACATCAGAATCCACAAAAACCGCGTGTGTGGTTTATCAGGAATAATTCCCGTACGCACGTGAGGTGCTCTTTAAATGGTAACATCAAATGAGTCACTGGAGGGCTTTTAATGAGAATATATAAATATTCCATCACCAATCTGCCTCTTACAAAAAGAACAAAGGACCGGGCGTCTTTCTGCTGTGCATGCTGAGTTTTTTTTTTGTGATTCCTGTTGTGAAATATACGCACAAAGAGACTCAAAGGGCCATTAAGTAATCAGGTTTTCTAATGCTACTTTTTAAGTTTAATGAGAGCATTGTTCAAAGAACCAAAGTACAATTACCTAATGCTTTAAACACATATGACTGAACTAGCACTTTTCTCTGGGGCCTTGGCACCTTACAGGTGGATTAATTAGCACTTCTGTGAATCCTGCTCCGTCTTTGATTGCCGCATATAAGACGAATAATCAAGAATAATAATAATACGAGGCATTTTCTGCCAAGCTCCCACATGAAGATGACAACCACGCCGATGAATAATTCATGTTATTTAAAGAGAGATGCATGTGACGTGGTATCATCGTTTTAAAGGCAGGATGCATGTGGTTTCCACGTTTTTGTTGTTGTCGTTGTGGTAATTGGGATGCAGGAAAGAGCTCCTGTGCTATACACAACGATTTCACATTTTAAAACAGAGTTTTCCATTTTTTTCCGCCCCTTGTCAGTCCGTTGCTTGCAGCGGGTCGTTTAACATTAAGCATATTTGCGGCGGCAAAATAACAACGGTTTCTTAAAAAAATACACACTTCTATTTCTAGAAGGCGGGGCTATTCATCTGAGTTGCTGTAGCCTCCTCAGCAGTAGTTGCCGGGCGGAAAGTGAAGTCTGAGTACTACTACTTAGAGGACTCTCTTCCTGGTTGCAGATCTGATGGGTAAGGAGGGATGGGAGAGGATGAGTGAACGAGCGCACAGATACAAGATAGGGGAGAACAGGATGTGTACTTTCTGTCAATTGAAAAGCTGTCAAGGTGCAGGTGCATACAAGCTACAAGCTGGAGATAAGAAACAGGCCTTTCTCTCCAGCCCGTTCCCTCTTCACCTCCCTCGCACTCGCTCTCTTGTTATCATCGCTCCCTTTCTCTTTCTCCCCACCTCACTAGTATTCATCAGACCAGTAATGGTGAAGCAGTCTGCTCGGGAATTCTGAACCCCTAACATGTCAAAAGTCAATGCCTGCCTCCGCAGATAAGAATGGACCTGTTTACTCCACGCTATTTTTCCATCCCTGAACAGAGTGGTTTGCAAAATCTCGGATCTTTCAAAGGGGAGGAAAATATTTCAATTTTTGCTGAGTAATTTAGGCTCCTCGGGAAGCGGGAGGGGGGGAAAGGGGGACGTTTTTCGTTTTTCGGAATGACATTTATCATTGAAATTTCTCTCCTGAAGACGCGTAAAACTTTCATTTCTGCCAAACGCAGTTAGAGGCAGCATGCGAATCACTTAGCAACAAAGGAAAAAAATCTGCGAAGGATGTGGTAACCCGGAAGGTCAGCGGTGCAAAAGTAAGGGTTGGGATGCTTTAAATAAGCCGGAATACAAAACACGCAATGATAATTGATCAAAAGCTTGAAACAGAGACATCTAATTGCTTTATAGAATACAAAAATAATAACTTTGTGCCTGGTAGAATATGAACAACAAAAGTTTGACCAAAGAAAGTAAAAACTGTGAACTGTCAAACTGAGGAATGGTTGTAAAAAGATGGTAAATCAAATGAAGTTTTAATGAAGAAATTGACCAGGTAATGAGGAGTTTGGCTTAAAGATGCTTATGATATGAGGATTTCAGAAGTCTACGTATTATCAGATGGTTTATGGAATCAGAATTAATCTCTGCATGCATATACTATATACCAGACTTTGAATATTAGATTTAAAAAAGAATTATCGTGCTTTCAGCATCAAGTGAGGTGCAGTATTTTAGTAGGTTAAACATAATCTATTTGAGTCGAGTCAACACATTTTTACACGAGCTGTTCGGTTAGACCAATACAGGGTTTGTCAGGTTTACTCGGTATCAGGCCAAGTGAAAACAAGCATCGGTTCCAGCCCAACACAGCCTCCACAGGCATTAATACAGAGGGAATAAGGTCTAACATGGCGCATAATTATTTTCTAGACTACTTATAGTCGAGATGTGTTCGCTGGTGCTAACTTTTCAATTTCATCACTGTAGAAAGAGCAGCTCGCAACAATAATTGTATTTAAAAAGAGATCAGGGTTCTTTGTTGGACTATGTAGAGGTGAACTTAAGTGTGCCGGCGTTGTATACATCATCTCACCGTGCATAGATTCTGTTTTTATTCATCCAGGCCAACAAAGCGAGCCTTCAAGTGAACGTTAAATTGAACTGAAAGTGGAGCAAAGAGGACAGATGCGCACCGTCTCTACTAACGTGGATGCTGAAGTAGTCATTCATACTATGTGGAAGTTGTCCAGGTGGGAAGAATCTGTCCCTCTGTCAAGTTTTTGCAACATTTTGTCTTGAGTTTAATGCTAAACGATCCCAGATATCTCCTCCTGAATCACAGCAGGTTGTCCTATCTTGTTAGGGTTAGGGTTAGCGGTTAGGGTTAGCGACATGCTAGAAAAAATGAGGAATGATTGAAGGCGAAAGTGGCCTTTTAATAGATTCACCTGATCAGAATGCAACCTGTGCTCGCTCCTGTGCAGAGGACGCTAATAGAAAGCCATTTGACCTCCTCAAGAATGCCTAAATTTTATGTTAGTGTTGCTCTCCTAATTAGAATTTAACGTCACCAGCGATAAAACCCTGTTGTTGCTACCGGAGACTGAAGCAGGGGGCCGGGGGACATCATTTCCGACATGACACATGCCTTGTTTGTTAGTGATGGCGCAGATTTCTTCCTGTTAGTCCTGAAATGACTAGCCGGATTGGATTTTCTTAATTTTTTTTTTCCTCCCTGGGCTCTGCTTCCTGCAAGATGTTAACAAGGTTTTTCTAATTACTAGCCTAAAGCGCTGCGCAGATACTTGCTCTTTGGAGTTGACGGGACAGAAATAAAATGGCACACAGGACAAAAACAAAGCTTCACATGTTTATCCAAAGCCATGAAGGATGGCACTCTTTAACTGCTAGCGAAGCGCGGCTTGCAGGAGATAAAAGCATCTTCCTTATCAGTCTTTTAGCCTTTCCAGAGGCGTCTGTTTTTTGTTGTGTACGTTCTTTAAAAAAAAAAAAAAATCCAATTCGCCTAGCTTTTTACTTCCCTTTTCTCTCGCGCTTTGTTTCGGTAAGCCGTGCCGTCCAGAAGTCTGAGGCCTCCGCCGTCTCTGCTCCAGATTAAAAATAATAACACGGACAGCATTAATTAAGCTAACTAATCTTACTCTTTACGTTTGTCTCGTTTCCTGCTCAGAGATGGGTGGTGTATCCCGTCCCCCCACAAAAAAAGACTGTTTTCCTCACGCATTAAAACGCCTTTGAATGGCATGCACAAGCCCATGCACGTGCACGTGCACGTGCACATGCGTGGCTCCCTGGACTGCCGGGGCCACCACGTCACCCCCCCTTACCACCTCTATTTGTATTTATTTCTGTGAGTGCTTTCGGTTAATACTGTTGATTTAAGGCCTCCCCTTCAATTTCTTGCAGCATGTGGACAGAGGTTTTTAGCTTTTCGCCGCAGCCGAAGCAATTTTCTGCTCCAGGCGCCTTTAATAAGCCTCCCGGCACTATCAGGACGCTCCGACTTCCCTGATGAAGGCCATTTATTTCAAATTAAAGGCAAGTCCCTTATCTTCCGGCAGCCTCAAATGTAGAGACAGATAAAGACGGCGCGCTTTGTTGCCGTACTGTCTCTGCTGGTAATGCTGCGACTATGGGGGGTGGGGGGGTAAACTACAGTGAGAGGGAAGAGGAAAAGTGGAAGGATGAAAAATGAAAGCGTTGGGGTTGTGTGGAGGAACGTAGTAATCTGATGGGTTGTCATCCTTTTTAAAATAATCTTCTGAAAAGAACACCAATGGATGCTTCATCCTGTCTCTTTCATCATTTTATCTCCCATTGCCTGTTTTTTCCCCTCCATCTCTGTTCATTTCCCTCTTTAACCCTCCTCACCCCTGCTCAGATAAACTCCGCCAACACATTCGCGATACTTGCGCGGGTGGTGCGTGCGCGCCGAACGCCCGATACGCGGTAATTGAAACCAGGGGTCAGCTTCCAAGGCAAAACGAGCCTTTAATTTGGCTCTCAATTAAATCTGCCGTTAAACGCTCCTCGCAGTGAGAGGGAGTTGGCGGCGGGGAGGGGGGGGGGGGGGAATGGGCCGGTGTTCTGTCAGGTCAGCATACCCCGACAGACCAGCATACCCAGTTAATATGCATGCGCTACCTTTAGCAGAAATCTAAGAGATTAACTTTGACGAAGTTTACTAGACTACTTTATGCGTGATATGATAAACAAAAGGTTGTAGTTTAAGGTAAACACACAAATTTACCAGAAAACCACACCGAAAGTCAAGCACTTTTGTTTACAAATTAACTTAGAAATGCTATTTCTAACAATTTCGTATTTAAAGCATGCGCAGTCCCTGGAAAATTACAAGATATAAGCAAATAAAATACGTGGCGAAATTGTACATCAATTTGATCATCGATCCTTTAATCCCAACATTGAACAAGATTATCATTACTGTTTTTATGTGCTAAATACAACCTTGCTAGTAGTAAGCATCATGCTCACGTTTGATTCACTTCAATGAATCTGTATCCAAGAGGACGTAATGTCCAAATCAAAATCAACGATTGGCTGGGCGGGAGGTGTGTTTTGTACGGGACGCGCGAGTATCCCCTTAGTTTTGTACGAAAAATACACTGTAAACTACCTCAACAGGCGTGTATCCCTTTTGTTATGTACATAAAAATAATTGAATTACTTATTTTTTGGTGTTTTTCGAAAGGTATGGCGATCTGTCGGCTTCTCCAAGTGTTCGATACTTTAACCATGTTCGCGCATGCGTAAGACTATGGGCATGCTGGTCTGTCGGGGTATGCTGACCTTACTGAACACCGGCGTGCGTTCAGCCGCCGTTTGAGAGTTAAAACGAACCACAAAGGTGTTTGCCGCCGAGATTCCTGGCACGTGTGCCGATCCGTACCTGCGTGTGGGCGGATGTAAGTCAGAGTCCATTACCGGGAGGCAACCAGCCTGTCATCGTTAACATCACAAAGACAGACAGGCAAAGACAAATTACAACACAGCCCACATATCAAATTAGGCACAGCTAATTCAATCTCTCAAAGCTCACTTTTTCTGCCGTATTTGATCGGAACGATCCTACCTACTCAATTAAATGTGATTTTGCACTAATTGTGTGATTTGCAATGAAGCACGTACCACACACTCCACCGCTCGTTACGCGGGTTCCCACCGCGCATCATTTAATCATCGTTTTTGCTCTCATATTTTTGGTTGATTGGTTTATCCGTTCTTAGTTTTTGTCATGTGGCAAAGGTGCATGAAAGAGTTTTTTTATATGTATATTTTAATACCCTGCCTTGAAAACATTTGTGAGAAATGCATCATATTTGGCAAAGGTTGTAATGTTTTCTTAGAAAATTATAAGAAATTGTTTTGAAAAAAAAAAAGAAAAAGGAAAAAAGCCTAATAAAAATCCCCAGAAATGATCAAATATGGTTCTGGTGCTCTGTTCTGGCAAGATTAATGGAAACCGCATGTCCAAAATAAGCGATCAAGTCTTTCAAACTGCTCAGTGGAAAATTAGACATCGGCTTACAGTTATTTACACCCAGCTGTTATCCTGTTTCTGAAAAAAAAAAAGGCTTTTTTACCTGCTGCTCAGCAGCAAGTTTGCAGTGACCAAATTAGCCGAGATCATCCTGACACATTCTGACTGTAAAAGCAAATATACCGATTTATCTTTAGGATTATCTCACGAATATGCGGTAAGAGGTCCGCACCAACTCGAGAGAGACAGTGGAGCTTTGCAGCTAAAAACGCTGGCTGATTATGTCCAAAAAAGAAAAGAAAACAAATTGCAGACTGCAAAATGAGTGCATTGGGTTTGCTGTTCGTATACATTTCAGTAAAGTTGGAATCAGAGTTGCATAAAAGTTCCCAGTGAGACTTTCTCTGAAAGTTTAATAATGACATATGTACAACAGATCATAAGCTGGACAATTCTTTTAGAAGCTTTTAGTTACACAAAGAATAAAGTACAAGAAAAAGAGTCAAAATTCTGAACAAATTCTGCCCACACTGAACATTTCTTTTAAAAAGCTCAGTGTAGGAGACTTTGAACATCAGTGTTGCAGAAGATGATTAAGCGCTCTGTAAATAAATGGTAAAGCATTGGCTTTTTTGAAAGGGACTGAAGTCCCTGTGTGTGGATTTGAACCCTCTGTTCTGTGGCTTTGCCCATAAATGAGCCACATGTGCACATTGCTACATCCAAGCTTTCATCCACCGAATCAACAACACTTTTCGACCAAAAGTCAAACACTTAAATACCCCTCCCGATAAGAAATTACCTGCTGAAGTTTGTTTTCATCTCTGTTTGTCTTAGTCTTAGTTGTTATTTGGGACGATTCTTGCTGTTCGCTCGTTTTGTCTTGGGTTTTCCAGCTCACGCCGTGAGGAAGGAGGAAATCTCACCCTCTCATCGTTTCATTTTCCGATTGGATGAGTGGACTTCCCGGTAACCTCGTGTCCGTTTCTCTGCAGATCGCGCAGCACGGCTGCAGTGTGTCCCGGCCTCCAGGCTCAGATTTTATCCTGTTACAAGGAGAACAGAGAGCAGACCCTGAAGTGTTCGGACCTGGCGAAAGAATACATGCAGTGTATACACGCTGCAAAGAAGGTGAGAGTTTTTTATTTTATTTAGAATAGATGGAATCAAGAGATGGTAGAAATCTGAGGTGTGATGAATGCACTCTGTGGTCGATCCGTCCAATCATTTTGTGGTTGAGAAAAGCTACATGGAGGCAAGACCCAAAGGGCATGGCAGACTATTTCAGACTACAAGAACCAGACTTTGAAGGCTTGAGATCAAAGTCAGAGTTCATTCGTACATAAGTGTATACAAACAGCACCATACAACTAAACTAAACCAAACCGAACTTTATTTTCTCATCGTTTTCCTGAAACTGAAATAATCTTCGAAATGATCAACTTCAGTGTTTATGACTTTTTTTTTTGTTCATAAGCTCAAACACAGAGTACGAGAAGGACTATTGGATTGAATTAAAGGGAAGAACACTCAAAGGTTTGTGTTGACTCTTAAAATGAAGTTTGTAATGACTACACAAAAGTTTTGTTGTTTTTTTTCCACAGTGGGAAATGTTACATCACTCCAAATTCCCGTCTATGTGTTGAAGCGTCACCATACCAAGTTTTACTGTCAAAAGTAAAAGTTTCTTTGATTTTGTGTCTTTCCCATTTCAAATCGTGATTTTGGATGTCACATTTTGTGGAGCCTTTGGTTGAGCCCTCGTCTCTGGCCTTGCCTCTTACACTTATGAAGTTACACACAAAAAAAGCCTTCATTTTACATTGGATTTTGAAGACTAATTTCCAAGGACTCCAGCCTTTAAAAATTAGAAGTACAACAACAGTCTGCCTCTGGCCTCGCAGCTGGAACCTTGGCTTTTAGTAAGTAAAGAAGATGAGAATCCAATCCGAACGCTCGCTTTTGAAGTTCTGCGCAAAGAAATGTTATTCCTCAGAGCGGCACCATTTTTTTTCTTCTCATATTCACAAGATTATTCTTGAGGAGTTCGAGTAGAGAAAATGATCGTTCGGTTTTGGATAGAGAGAAATCAGCTTTCACGGCGAATATCAGATGAAAAGCATTCAAAGCAAGACTGAAAACACCAACTTTTCCCCGTCAGACTCGGATCTGCTGCAAAATAAGGTCACGCCGTTGCCCCAAACGTCACCTTTTTGCTTCTGATCCCGGGTTGTATGCGGCACAAACAAGGAGAGGAGATGTGGAAACACAGTGTGGAAAAAAAAAGCAAGATGTTTTTCCAAACTGGAAAAAAATGAAAGTCTGGATTTACTCTGAATACGATTAAGACGTGAATAGTCTCCATTGATACGACACAAACTGCGGTCTCATGGTTGGAGGGGGCGGATGCCAAGCGCTCGCTTCCTAAACTGTCTGAGTGGCTTTAAATAGAAACGGATGCTGCCGGCTCTCATTTGAATGTGTTTTATGGTGTTTTGGAGTATGTGAAAATCGTCATTTTTTTTGCATCTATATTTCATCTTTAAAAAAAAAAAAAAAAAAGATACGGCTGACTAACTGCAACAAACCCGTTTCCACCAGAAATGTGTTTTTTTATCCACTTTTTAAACTCAATTATCGGCTGTAGACATAATTCTGAAAATGTAAATACCGCCAATGTTAATCTTTTTTTTTTAAGATATAAAGAATAGGTTTAATACTTTCTATCCTTCCTCTAATTTCTGTGTAACTCATACTTTTTTCTAAATGCTGAAATTTTCTCTTTATTGTCCTCTAATCAGTGATCTCTTAGGTTTGCCTGCCGAAAGATTCAAAATGAAAGAAGCTGAATGGAAAATGACCTTGAGGGCACTAAGTAGAAGTAATTTTTTTTTTATCTCTCCCTCTCCCTTTCTCTCAACTTATTTGAGGTTTAGAAAAAAAAATACCGGCTTTTCTCTGATTAAAAGGAAAAAAATGTGAAAAATCGAACTTTAATGACCCTGAATGTTTTCTTTGGTTTTGTTTTGTGTTGTAATTTGCGTTTGCTGACCGTTGTTTTACATTTCGAGTTGTTGGGCTAAACCGATGAAACTCCAGTTTCCATCAGAGTTGTCTGTATCTTCAGCAGGCGGTTATAAACTTTGGGTTTAGTGAGTCCTCAGAAGCCACACAAGATCACACAAGATCCTCCAGTACTTCCCTTTTTGGCATCCTAACACTCAATTGGACCCTCTGTTGGATTATTAAACCACTAACTCAAGTTCTACAAGTTTGTTCAGAGAAATTCAGAGTCAACACGTGCCTATTTTAGTATCGCTTCAACAGAAGCAACGTTTTGTTCACGTAGAAAAACCGAATGACCCCGGAAGGATGGGTTTTGGCATGTGTGTGTGTGTGTGTGAGAGCTTCTCCCACATATTAACTGGTGTGAGATAACGAGGAGAGGGGAAGAGAAGCGCCTTTGAAGGCAGTCCTTTAAAGACGGCAGCGGATCGTATAGGCCGCGCCCACGTGGGAGTGCGTGTGTGTGTGTGTGAGTGTGTGTGTGTGTGTGAATAGCCCGATCCACCGCTGCCTGCCTTAAACAACACATCAAGGCCTTCCCCCCTTTGATTGGCCCCCCGGAGCACGGCTCCGACTTTCACCCCGTCAGTTTTCCCCTCATTTTTATGCCTTTAAAAGCTGTCGGAGTTGCTTTGGTTCAAACCAAAAGGGGGGGGATTCACTCCCAAAACACAACCAAACAGGTTCACGCACCGGTTCCCTGCCCTGAACGCAGCCTTTCCAGTCCAGCTATGGTTCGCCCGTGCTAATTCAAGTATTATGCCGAATACGTTAATGCATTTAGATGAACAAGTTTTGTCGGTTTTGAGCGTCTCAAATCCCGTGTGGGGAGGTTTCTCAAATTGGTGCATCGTTGAATGTTAGATTTCCGTGGTTTTAAAACAGCAACAAGCGGGACTCGCCCGCTCCGTGTCAGTAAAGATGCTCCCATTCTGAGGTTAAAATAGACATTATGTGCTTTAGTTACAAGATGACACAATTACCTGAAACAGTAAATAAACTGTGGGCTCAAACGACTCCAGAGATACTCCATCCGTTCCATTTTGCACCATAAAGTTTGGAAAAAGTGGTTCTAGGGGATGTTGTGTCTTATTTTAGATCTGTCCTCCCGATTCCAGCTGTAATCCAAACAGGGTTTGAAACACAAAGTTAGCTCAAACCTCTGTTCTGTCTAACGATGTTGTTCGTGTTTGATCAAATTAAGATTTTTTTTGTTGCATTCTGCTGCATTATTGCATACAGCTGTGTCTCATAATCACTGCTCTGATCCCAAAATGGCAATTAAAGAGGGTGGAAATGAGGAAAAGGTATTAACATCATGACTGTATTTTGCATTTTTACTAGATTAATACCCAATAATGAGCTCTCACACTAGTCTGACGAGCTCCCGATGGACGGGGCTGATAATTGTTTCAGCCAACACGCTTCTCTGTTTAAAAAATCTTTACAATCTTAAACTCAACTATTAAAATGCCCCAAACACTGTGGAGAAAGAGCGTTCTGCTGATTTCGTTCAATCTTTTCTGTTAGGAGCCACACACTAATTGTCTCTTAAAAAAAAAAAAAAAAAGAAGCTTTCTGTGAGTCCTTCTGAGGGTCTGTAGAATTTTCTTTTCTGTTCTCGTTTTAGTTATCAGAAAAGCTGTTAAGCTGTTCTGTCCGTATTGCGAGTTTTCATCAGGTTAACGTTTTGGAGTGCACTTTATTAAGAAAGAGAAGTCTCTTTCCAGTTTATCTCAGCAAACAAAGACACGAATCAAAGACATCCCTGAGAGGAGAAAACAAACAAATGTTAACTTTTCACTCTCAGATGAGGGAGACGGGAATTTAACTGGAACAGAATTTGTTCCTGTTCCTGTTTTGTCATTCCAAAGAATAAACTGTGATGTGCTTTGATCAGAGTCGCAGCGGGTCAGTGGACAGGCCGGCGGATCGCAGATGTCTCCCCGCCGGGCCGCGCCGCCATCTTTGTGTGTGTGTGTGTGAGTGTGTGTGTGTGTGTTTGCTGGCAAACGAGGGGATGATGTGGCAGAGCCTGCAGAGTCCAAGCAAATAACCTACGCTCATTATCCACCGGGAAGCCGAGCCCGACACGGGCACAGCTACACGCTACACGCTACACGCTACACGCCGTCCAGACACTCAGTGGGATTCTCTCGTCATTTATCTCAGAGGCAAACACACACAACACAACTCACACACACTCTCGAACCATCTGAATGCCTGGTGGGATTCTCAAGTCATTTAGCGCGAAGCTCTGAAAACAAAAAGGTTGTGATCGGTTTTCGCGATACGGAGATGAATTGAGGGAAAGAAAAGAAAGTATGCAGAGTGAGGAAAGGACAGGTGTTTTTATGTAGCTAGCGACCTCAAACTGGTGCTTCTGGTTTGGAGTAAAATGTGGAGTGGAGGTGGACGTTTTAGAGGTGGACTAACAGGTCTTTGAAGGCCAGAATTGTTGCTGATCGGCAGGTTTTCAAAAACTCATTTGCAGCAGTAACACACAAATATATTCTTAGAACAATCATATATTGTGATTTCCGGATTTTTTTTTATATATTTTTTTTTAGATTGTGTCTCACAGTGAACGTGCACCTAAGATGAGATTTTCGGACCCTTCCACGATTTCTTAGTGGGAAAACTTATACTCATTTTCCTCACTGTAAATAATATCAGAGATTCAGAAAAAAAAACAAGATCTCTTTATAAATACAGAAAAATAAACCAACTGAAATGTAAACAGAGCAGTTTAAAGATGTAAAACTCATAGATTTTATTTGATTTTTTTTTAAAAGAACTGAAAAGAAACTTCAATAAGGCAAGGATTGGATTGGTGGCTCGTTCAAACAACCCAAACTTTGAATGCTGGAATTCTCCCCTTGAGCAGGGCCAACAGCGGAGGTCTAACGCCCAGAGACTTACTCCCCAAGTTCTCTCCCCAAGAAGAGAAGGCCAGAGATAAACACAACCAGAGAGACTAAATCAGAGGGTGCAGAGCGTTTCAGAGAGAAGAAAGTGAGCGATTGAGACCCAGATTTGGCCTTTTTCCAATCACGCTTTTCTGGGAATTCCAGACGAAGCCACTCGGAATGGCTGGGTATGCGTGTCCCACCCGGCTCCGTCAGGCTGGGCGTGATGGAGGAGAGACGGCCACTGGCTGCAGATTTGTTGTGATGTGGCTGGAGGAGGCATTTGGAAAGGCTTCTCACATATTGCGTTTCAAGATGGAACCAAAGTGTCATTGTGAGTGCATTTTTTTCAAGAGGAAAAGGAGAATAAATGCACAACAAAAATATCTATCCACAGACAGATTCAGAGTCAAACTAATGCTGACTGTCCATAACACCCCAATACGTATATATATATATATATTTTTTTAATATATATTTCTTTTTAAATTAATTTTTTTTAAATTCATTTATTTTTATTTTTAGTTATTTATAGTTATTGCTGGCTGTCCATAATACCCCAATACATACATATATATATTTATTTATTTTTTAAAATTCATTTTATTAGATTTTTTAAAACTTTGTTTGTATGTCCGTCCACAGCACTGATGATGAATTCATATCCATAGCCGGCCTCAACATTTGGCAAAGCTGCTGAATCACAGCAGTCTACTGTAAAATCTATTATCGATTCCGAAATATTGTTTTGTTTTCCCTTGTTTTTGTATCGATCGAGCAGGTCTCACGCAGGCACCGCAGCTCAGCCAGCCTCCTCCTAAACGGCACACGATCGCTGAGGAGCATATTGAACCAGAAAAAGATGGTATAGATACGGAGAATACTTTGTGCTGTTCGGAAGGTGTGAAAAGACCAGCCACAGAATGGAGCACAGTGAAAAAAAAAAAGGATTAGCCTTCAATTAAAACGCGACGTAACATGTTGATTGGTAACGACATGAAAAGGAGATCCTTGAATGAATTGTGAAGTATCACAAGGAGGAAAATGAAAGTAAGAATGTGGAGTAAATGTGAAATCTGGGCAGTGAGGAGAAAGAAAGAAGCATGATGGCAAATAGGAATAGAAGAAAATAAATAAATAAATAGGAATAGAAGAGGCGAGGTAGAAAATGGGTGATATATTGAAGGGAGGAGAAAGAGGATTGGAAGGACGCGATGGAACAGGTGAAGGCATGTGATGGCTGGGGGGGTGGGGGGGGTGGAGGGATGGAGGTGGGTGGAGCTTGTGAGAAAGGAAAGTGGTGCAGAGGGAGTCGGACAAATAACGGCGAGTGGGGAGGATGGTGTGAGAAATGGGACTCAGGGATGGACAGAGGATGAAGAGATGAGCGGAGAGCTGGGGGGAGACGGCCGGCCCCCCGGAGGGCGACGCTAATGAAGAAGAATGAGGGGCTTCAGCTGCCCGCTGAACCCACCGCTGACCGTGCACTCACACAGAAAACACCTCCACACGTTTCCTCCCGAATATGCGATCGTGTTTTGGCGCCGAAAAAGATTCAAGCAAACAGGTTTTCAAACTCCTCAAAGATCATTTCAGCGCCTGGATAAAAGGCAAAAAAGTAGGCCTAGTTAATAATGCCAAATGTATCATATTTGATAGATACGGTTTCTGAAATGTTTTGCGTCTGACACGTTTTGCATAATTTAATGGTAAGAACTTTGCTCAAAATCCTATTGTACACAATCAGATACACCTGATAACAGGGGGCAGAAGACTACACAAAAATAATCTTGACTTATCGCATAGTAATAAATTATTAATATTAAAATTCTATTTTCTTTTTACATATTTTGTTAAAAGGCCAAATAAGGAATTCAAAGCAAAAAAAATAATTTTCTGTTGTGTTTTATTCTTGGATCAGGCTTTAAAGGGTTAAAGAGTAGACCTTAGAGAGGTCCATGGCTTCATAAGGGGCAAAAATCCTGGATTTATGTTGATAAATTCTTCCAGAGTGAAGAATTTATCTGCGTCGCTGCGATTTTTTGCCTACCGAAAAACAGGAAAAAAAACCTCTAAAGTGAAGATCTCTGCTTCTGCCACTCTGTACAGAAATATTTTGAACGTTTTGGCAAAACTTTGGAATTGATTTATTTTCTTTTATTTATTTATTTTTGCTCAAAGTTCAGTGTGAGCCCTCTTTTGTCGGCTGCAGTTCTGCTGAAGGTCTGTTTGTGCCTCTCCTCCAACAGACAATAACGACTCCTCTTGAATCCTTGAACCGTTTCTCCTGCCCAGCTCCGTTTTGAAAAAGAGCTTTGTGAGGTTTCGGAGTCAGAAGAGAGTGGTGTCGGAGTGGTGCGGGAATAAAAAACGCGCTTTTATTTCTCGCACATTCCTTATTACATGAATATAGATTATATTGTGGGCGTTTTTTTATGCCTTTTCAGTGAACGTCTGCTGTAAAAACGATAGATACCAGAAGGTGTGAATGGACGGGTGAAGCAAAGAGTGGAGAACTGCTGAATTTAAGGGGCTCTGACGTGCACAAGAAGCCGTGTAGTGACAAGCTGACAGGCATCAAGAGCTAACGTGTGGGCTCACATCGAAAACAATAGAAATGGGACACTGGATTAGGTGTTATATACACAATAAAGCTCAGGTATCCAGCTGGGTAGCTATACTGTTCCAATAAACAGGCTCTTCCCGTCCTGCCCCTCGCAGCTTTCACCGCGGCAGCTTCCTCATCAGATCGTCCGTTTGGAATTAAACTGTCACACGCCAAACGCCTCGATCAGATCTGGGTGACGTGGTCCTCTTCGGTCGGGTGTTGTTTTTCGTTTTTCATTTGACGAAATTGGCTGCGTCTATAGACGTCAATTCAAATACAACCGTTGACTGCCAAAGACGTCTATAGACGTCTTTTATGTTTTTCAACGAGAGTGGCTTTGGGGACGATCTGCTAAAGCTTGTCCGTAAATATCGGCTTCTAGACAGAGTATGTAGTAACAAACTGACCCTCTAGGGGGCAGTGGCACTTTTGATGGGTGATGAGCATAGACTGTAGGCAAATAAGAAAAACGTAATGCTTCGCTATGCGAGAAATGGCGCCGGTGAGACGCAAGTCGATGAAGAACGGAATAAGGTAATAAGATGAAAGAAGAGTCTACTCTTTCTTTTTGTGTGTACGGTATTTACATAGTCATAGCACAAACTATTCTGTGGCTCTTGAAAAATCAGTCAAAATGCTCAAAAAACTCTGGCAGTATGGGACTCTCTGTCCTGAAAATGGCTGGCAGTCAGTGAGTTAACAGGAGAGCCGTTTCTGGCTGGAATGAGTCCGCCCGATCGGGTCACTTTGGCGCAGAGGAACACGGCTAAAGCCAAACAGGTCCGTTGCGTTAGGGGAAACGAGGACCGCTCAGTGTCGGGGTTAGAAGGTTTGACAGCCTCTCATGACTCATCAGGATAATTAGTCAGGGCAAAGTTCTGTTCAGGCCCACCTTGACTCTGCTAACCCTTACCGTAACCCTAACCCGACGGACAGCAGGAATCCAGGATCACGCATTGTTGAGTCGGTAGTAAAATAGTTGACGCTTTGTTTTGACTGGGTTCTGTTCAACAGAATAGCAGGTTTCAATTGTCCAGGTCTTTGCTGGTGCATGTTTCTGCATGGTTGGAGAACCCAAAGAGAACCCTGTGCCTTCACAGAAAGAACCCCCCCACAGAAAGGCCTCCAGCCAGGAGGCCCCTGAAAGCCCTTAAACCTTCGAACGCGTACGATTTATCCCTACAAATCAGCGTTTGTGCCTTTCGTTCCACGCCCTAAAACCAGACAGCCAGCCGGTCGGGGGTTCAGCTTCAGTTTTCCTGAGTTTTTCCCACATTTTTCCTTCCACTCGAGCCAGACACATGGCGATGTTTCAAACACGGCGATGTTTCTTTTTGCTTCGCAACAAGCTTAATGTTGTACAAGTGTTGACTCAGGATTTCATTAAAGCTGCTTCGAGCAAAAGAGAAAGTGTAGGAAAAAGCCCAGGAAGTTGTCAGAACCTACCTGAACCTGAACTTTTCCTCCTTGTTTGGGGCGATGCTGCCTTTATCAGTCACTGAAAGTAATTAAAGTAATTTTTGTAAGACTTGACGGGCCGCCTCTAGAAAAGTGTAATGTTTTGTGTGAAAACGTGGTGTGTGTGTACTGAATCCTGACAGATATGCACCCCCTCCATTAGGCGTCCTACAGCTCAGGATTAGCTCAGAAAAGTTTTTTTTCTTTGTTTTTGTTTTACCACAGATTCAGTGTTAAGGGTTTGTTTTGTCCGTCTGATTATTTGTGTGTGTTTTCGGCTTGTTTTCTCCTCATTCTCTGTCTCATCTCTCCGTATAGACTTTTCATTCATCTTTCAGTTCTTTCTCTGGCTCGTTTTTATTTATTTATTTATTTATTTTTAAAGCATCACCTTTCATCTTCCCTCTTCGTCTGTCTGTCTGCGTTTTTTTTCTCTTCCCCTTTTTGCGTCTATTCATCTTTTTGTCTCTTTTCTTTTTGTATATTGCTCTTCTTTTTTTTTGGGCCGCTGTTTTTTTCCCTCCCTCCTCTCACCGAGGCTGATTTATCGATTTTATTTTCATACGCTTGGCAGTTGCTTCTTCCCTGGTAGACCGCGGTGTGGAATCCTTTCAGTTGGCCATTGATCACAGCACAGCTGATCACAGCCGTCATCCACATTTGTTTCACTCCGTTTTCTTCTTCTGGGTCTTCTTTTTTGTCTTTTGTTGTTTGTGTTTGTCCAGTCTCAGAGTTACTGGTCTGTAGTAGGCTTCGTGTTAGGATCATGAAAATGGACTATAATAGGTTAGAATTTGCATTTACAGTTGTAGTTTAGAAAAAAAATCAAAGCAGTTCAAATTAAATGAAAAGTTTTCTTGCAACAGGTTGATTTTCAGGGTTTTTACAGGTCCATGCCGTGAAACCCGTTTCTCCCATTCAGCACTATCACGAAATCTCCAGTCAAAAGAAAGTACTTCTACAATAAAATTCTTGCTTTAATTTTGCGTCCTAATTTTTCTAAATATTTCACTTTAATTTGATAAAAAATACTCAGTCTGAATTAACTATATTGGCACATAAAGTAGTAATATTAAACATTATTTTTTTGTTTGCTACACTAATAACCGTTTTAACAATTTATGTAAAGAACTTGTCTATTGTAATATATATATATATATATATATATAAATTGTCTTTTCGCCATCTGTCTTTGAAGACAAAGAAATGACATGTTGGCAGAGGTTTGGTGTCCCTCTGAACTGATTCCCTCTTTTTCTTTAAAAGATGTGATGGTTGCCTCTGTCAGCCACATCTCTTTTTCTTAATATCTCTCTTTTTCCCTTCCCTTTGCCTTTTGTTGCTCGGCAGTGTGCGATCAAACTGCCCATTTGGCCAAACCCAGGGGCCTCTGTTTCCTTTTTCAAATCACTTTCGGCCCCCGGTCGCCTTCTGACTCCTCAAATCTTTCAAACAATGTAAGAGTCGGTCGGTGGGGGGGGGTCAGATTCGTGGATGGAGAGTTCAGAGTTGAGGGTTTGAGCGTTTTCCTCCAGAGAGAGGCTCCTGTGCCCTTCGCTGAACTTTGTGAGCACCTCCGACTTTCTTCCTCTCTCAGTTTTGGCTCTCAGGGGGGTCCCCATGAAAGACCAGCACAGCCACCTATTGTGTTGTTCTGAACGCCAACCAAGCTCCTCGTATTTTTAAAAAAGAAAAGGGGGGGAAAATAATATGCCGGCAGCATTGGGGGCCCGAAAAGTACTGCACAAAACCCCATTTTCAGAATACAAATACCATGGTACACGTTTTATGGACCATTCCGTATATGCAGAAGTGGTAACAAATGTCTTTGAAAAGTGGTTTCAATTAATCAGATTTATATTTTGTTTGAATCTTGCTGATGTTTCTTTGTATTTAATGAACAAGGAAAAATGTTCGGATCAACAGAAATGCTGGAAAAAATTGTCAGATTTTTTTTCTTGTTGGGATCCCACTCCGCACCATCATTTTACCCCCCGAGCACGCGCTTAGAAAGAAGTTTTCTGGAACTGAGACCACCAGCTGGGATAAGAGAGTACAGCAGCGGGGCTTTTAGCTTGTTTTTTCGCCGGCTTTTGTTGCCTCCAAACAGCCGCAGCATTATCAGAACAGTCCACTTTTCCACGAGCCTCTTTTGTGTCCCGTTGTCACTCAGTCCATCTGCCTCCACGCGGCTCGTTCTGGATGATTTTTGAGGCTTTTCTTTTCCTTTGTGATTGCTTTCCAACTCACAGCCAGTACTCCTGAAGAGATCGATTTTGGCTTTCTTCTCTGGCCTTTTTCGTAAATAAATAAATATCAGTGTGTTATTGTTTGCACCTACAGCTATGTTGACAAGTTCACTTTCAAGTGGGAAAAAAATGGCTTTTTTAAACATTTTTTATATAGCCGTGCTGCAGGCATTTGTAATGTTTTGTCTTGCAAATATACCAAAGGCAGTTTATTGTTTGTACTGTTGCAAAGGGTGATTTCAGACGCCGCCGTTTATGGGGTCATTTCAAGTTGTTATGCGGTCTTTTCATTTTATGTGATTCAATTTTGGCCATGCATTTGACAAAGGACACAAAGTCAAGGCCAACCTCTTTAAAATGCAAATTTTTTATAACAACGTGATTTATATGGGAATAAATAAGTGCAAAATATCATCACGCGTGCTGATACAATATATAAAACGTAATATAATTGTTATATTATCTTAGTTAAAAGCTCATTTACATTAACATCATTGGTTTAGAACATTTCTGCCTCCAGGAATGGCTTTTGCCGAGAATAACTAGCTTTGTTTCATGATATATTCCATATATATATTCAAATATGCATTTGGATAAATGATAAACTCTAAAATACTTCTTGAAAAGGTGGATTTCCTTTAAAGTTGTTCTGTAGCGCATCACCCGACTTTAAAGAGCTTCACCTGGCAGACCGTAACAGAATCTGTAAGCATCTGTACAAATATAGGGATTCATTCCCCCCTCAGTGGAGGAAAAGTGCACAGGCCCCCGGGCTGTAGCGCACTCTCAGATCCTAATGATGCCGCCTTCAGCATGTTTGACTTTTCCGATGATGTTTTCATCTAGGTATGCAGGGAAGCTTATTTCCACTACCTAGCGCTGTGTGTTTTTACCTGTCAGTTGTCGCCTTCATCAGTCTACAGCATTTTTCTTTTTTTTTTACTGCTTATAAGGGCTTTCGATTAGATCCCCGCACCGTTTAACTGCCACGCCGAAACGTGCCGCGGCCATTTTGTACCCATAAATGAATGAAAGCTGATGTACTCTGGTCATTTTAGGGGTTCCATTGTTGTTGTTTATCAGCTCAAAGAGAACTTTGCTTTATGAGAAGAAGCTTTTTGTAGTCGTTTGTAGAGAAAGTGGACCTCAATGCTAAATTATCAATGGTTAATTATCATAAATATCTTGATTTGTCAAAGCCAGAAGTCATAGAAGTTGCTCTTCACACCTCAGATCTTCATAGATTGCACTTTTAGTATAAAACGTGTCATTGTGTCATTAGCTGTTTATTGAAGACATGAGAAATATTTGACCATCCTTTTCGTGGTCTACTTTATTCTGCCTGTTTACTCCAACTTTTCACACAGATACGTAATGTGATGGGCGTATCCGTACCACGTTTCTTCTCAGACTTTTTATCCCTTATAGCAGGGCTATTCAATTAATTTGGAACTGGGGCCAGTTCATGAATCTGAGGCAAAATAAGGGGCCAGAGAATATGAGTAATCACGGCAACAAAAAAAGAAATTACAACATACTGAAATCAATATATTCTGTTTTGTAAATGCAGAACAACATATACACATAAATCCACACATGGACTACTACTGTCAGTTGTTTACATTTTCATTCATTTAACTGACAAACAATTTCAATTCCAAGTGCACCAACAAATATAAAAAACAAAACTGCATAGTATGCTTCTAATTACAACAACATAACAGTGAACTTTATCAAGGCACATTTCAAACTGCTTTCAACAATAATAACCTCAGCCATTTTAGCCCTGCTAACATGAGAAAAAAAAATCACTATAACAGTCCCTTAGTAGACCTCTCTTTACATTTTTTTCCTTTATCTGCCTATATTGAAATTGCATCAGACACCTCAATATTCAGTTCAGTTGAGCCATACCATATAAAAAAAAACATTAAGTGCATATTATGAGGTGAATAACATGTTAATTGCATCATACTGTTAAAAAATCAATCCTCATTACTTGTTTGACTAACATGACTGTCACTTTGCATGTAGTTTGCCAACATTTGCATCTAATGAGAGAAATGGCATTTTTTTGACTTAGCAAGAGCAGTGAAGTCAGGTGTATATGTTGTCAGGGCAATGCGTAAGCAGTGTTGCAGATGCTGGTCAGTGAGGGATATGCGATTGTGAGTTTTAATGGCATTCATGTGTGAGAATGACGACTCACAAGTGTATGTTGAGCCAAACATTGTCAGAAGAAAAAGTGCAAGACCCCTTGAGTGTGGAAATTTTTCTTGGCTGACTACATGAGTCCAGAATTTTTCAAAACCTGCCTGCTGCAATGACTGTCGCAAGTCATCTGACGACTGAATGTCAATGAGTTCCAGTTGTAAAAAACCTTCATCCAATGATGGTACTAGCTCCTTTCCTTTCAATGCAAAGTCTGTCTCAACATTCACACAGAAAGGGTCCTTAACATATCTCACCACTTCGCTGGAGATGCTGAAATCATCAAACCTGGTGGAAAAGTTGTTTTTCAGTGAGTCAATAAAGCCTGACATCACCTCAGTAATTTGCAGACCAGATTTCCTTAATATGGGGAAGTGGAGCATCTTCCCAGGACAAAGATCAGCAGAGAAGAGTGAGAGCTTTCTTAGAAAAGCATGAAGTTTCTCCACAAGTTCTGAGACTGTTTTATCCCTGCCCTGCAACTCCATGTTGAGTTGATTCAAATGATGGAAAACGTCACTCAAAAAGCAAACAGTGGCATTAAAATCATCATTTCCCATCAGAGACAGAAACTTGCCAGCTTTTTTCATTTTTGAAGACTGGAGAAACACCAGAATCTCCTCTTTTAGTTCACAAAAACGTTTCAATGCGTTTCCTTTGCTAAGCCATCTAATGTCATTGTGAATGAGCAAATCTTTGTATTCAGCAGACATGTCAGTCAACAGCTGGCGGAAAAGGCGGTGCTGTAAACTGGAGGTGCAACGGATAAAGTTTATAATTGCCATGACAGAGTCCATGGTCTCTTTTAACTTAGCACTGAGTTTGGCACACAGAAGGCTTTGGTGGATGAGGCAATGTAGCGATCTCATACGTGGAGCCAAAGCTGCCATCCTCGCGGCAAGCCCCTGATCCCTGCCCACCATCGAGGGCGCGCCATCCGTCACCAGCATGTTGACGCGCGCCAAATCCAAGTTGTTCTCCTCAAAGAATGAAGCAATTTTGGTGAATAAAATCTCACCAGTGGTGTGCCCTTCCAGAGGAATTAGTCCAAGCAGATCCTCGCGAAAACATTCTCCATCAAAAAATCGCACATAGAGACACAACTGCGCAACATCACCGTTATCGGTCGACTCATCCACGGCCAAAGACATCACCTCAGCCTTCCTCAGCTTGTCCAAAAGTGTCTCGAAAACATCCGAGGCAAGGGACTCGACTCTCCTCATATTTGACGTGTCAGATATTGGAATTTGCTTGATCGAATCAATAACGCTTTTTCGGGTTTTTTCATCTGTTACCACCTCATTAATGGATGCCAGCATACATTCCTTGACTATCTCCGAGTCTGTAAACGGCTTTTTCTTTTTTCCCAATATCCATGCCACTCGTAACGATGCAGCCGTCGCTCTCTCTTGATCCGTACAGGCCCGAAACAATATGCGACGTCTTTGCTCATAACAAGATGTGAGCCCTGAAATCTTCTGGCTCCGAGCGGCTGAGCCCGGTGGGAAAGTCGCGTTGAAGTTAGCATGCGTTGTGTTGAGATGCCTTCTTAAATTATACTCTTTACACACGGCGAGGCACTCGTTGCAGATTAAGCACACAGGATTCGCATCAACTGCAATAAACGCGTATTTCTCTGTCCATTCATTGTTGAACTGCCTGTTCTCCGAGTCAACTTTTCTTTTTTTTAAGGTAGAGAGAGACATTTTGTCTTGTTAGCCAACCTTCTCGCTTGACAGATACAAGTCAGAGAATTGAATTAGAGCGCGCCGTGAATGGTGATTTTTGATTGGTCATGTGCGGTCTCCCAAAATATATGTCCGACGTAAACAGGTATTTGTTTATGTATTCCTGTTTTTCCACCATGACTTAAACGTGCGCATCCCGCCTCCTACTGCACGAGAGAACGTGCAGTTTGTCATATTCATGCACTATGTAAGACTATCAGTATGTAATAATCACAGTACACTCTAGGGGCCGGTACAAAAACCCAAAGGGGCCGGACCTGGCCCGGGGGCCGCCAATTGAATAGCCCGGCCTTATAGTGTAAGCGTCCATATTTGATCACTTGTGCGCGGAGAAAAATGGAGCCTGCACATTGCCATGGCAACGCTAACAAGAAAGAGGTCAGGCCCCTTCACAATAGCTGGAGTCACACACTGACCATCTGGAACGAGCCAGAATAAATCCAACTGTCTCTAGGGTTAAGGTAAAAGAAATAATTGTATGAAACATATTAAAAAAAGAGGGACAGCTAAGTTTATCTGTACATGAATCATTGGTTAGTTTCAGATGGGCACCATTTTGTCAAAATGACAATTCAGTCTGAGATGTCCTAAGGCAATTCGCCTGTGTGTGATCACTTCTTTGACTGTGATTTTCAGCCTAATCCTGAACTATTTAACAAAGGAACAGAAAAGAAAAAATGCCGTCAAGTCGACGATGACAAAGTGAGGCTCGTGCACAGAGAAGGAAGTTTTTATTCTTGGTGATTCAAACCGAAGTGGAGTGCTTTTGGAGCTTTTAGCTATTGTAAACGCAGCGAACCCCCACTGACAGCCCCCCACTCAGACCCAGTCAGAGGTCTGGCACACATGCACTCACATTCTTATTACAGGGCGATCCAAACGTGTCCCGGTCTGAGATAGATGCACCGCCCTTTCACCTGTGCCTCTCCACGGGCGGCAGGGGTTTTTTTTCTTTTCTTTTTTTTTTTTTTTTTTTTTTTTCGATGTGCAACAAAAGCTATTTCGTGTAAAGAAAAGTCCAAATGCACCAAATGTATCATTTACGCTGTCAGCCCCGATCCTCATTTGTATTCATTCTGCGGGTAATAGTGGATGAAAGAGCAGTGAGTGCTTTCCAAAGTGTCAGAGAGAGAGAGAGAGAGAGAGAGAGAGGAGGGATTGTCAGGTATTGTTGAGCATAACAAGGTGTGCACAGTCAGAGACCATAGCAGAGTCGATAGTGTCTTTGTTTTGAGCGAGGCCGGTCAGTCTGCAGGCTGTTCTCCAGGTTTCAGCTCAGTCCGGTTCGGACTTCGGCGTGTGGTGACCCTCAGCGTTCGTCAGTGGATGAAAAAAAATGACCTGAGCCATGCTGACAACTAATCCAGCCCTACATCTACTTATTAGCCTTTGAGTGATAGGTGCCTGCCAAGAAAAGCCAGTGATTAAACTAAGGTTGTCACGATACTAAAATTTTCAACTCGATACCGATACTCAGGAAAATACTCGATACCATTTTTGATACCACAAGGATAAAAGCAAAGATCCCCAAATGTAACAGAATTTTGACAGGTTTGTGTCTTTCATTTCAAACTGACCTGTTACTGATGTTATCGTGGCCGGTGGCCCACATTAATGACCCTAACCCTGACCGTCCACCCTCATAATTGTGAGAAAGAAATATTTTTTGGTTAAACTTGTTTGGACTTATTGTAAAACCTATTTAACATCCACTATTTTAACATAATATTATGTATAGAGTTTAATTCAGTGTTTGCAAGATTCATTTCACAATTTTTAAATTAATGTCTATATTGCCATGAAGCAATTACAATTTTCTTGCCTGGGCTCTTCCTGTTGGTGACCTAATCAAAATGGCCGACTTGGATGTGGGCGGAGTTGGATATCCAGCTTTGGCTTCCTGCAGTCTGCAGCCAGACTTACTTGATTAATGTCAGCGTGTTATTATCAGCCATTAGCCGCAGCTAGCCATTCAGCTGGCCAATGCTCAGTACACCCTCTTTTTCTGCTTTTTCCCATGATGTCTATTTAGATGGTCACATGAAGCTGCGGTGCCCAGCAATGATTAACTAATGATCAACTGAAATGTTTATTCTTTGTCATTCAAGCTTCCGTCATAATCACACTTTTTAAATAGTCATTTGGATTAGCTTGTTTAAGGTTTGTCATAAACGGTGAGACCGGTGTAACATTGGCTTCTCTTTAGTGCTCAGGCCTGGGTTGTTATCACAGGATCCTTTTTGCTGCAGTTGTGCCCCAGAGGTATTGTGATATACCGGGCCCGAGAGGATTAAGTCCGGATGTCAGCAGTGGAGCATCTTAATATCTGTCTCCGGCTTTTCATCATCAGATTAGCTTTGTGTTCCTCCGAATCTGATTGTTCTTGTTTTATCGGTGGAAGAAGTGATTCGGATAGCCTTGTGTCGAGTGTTAAAATGACTTCCTGTGGTATTTAACTTCTATTTTTTTATCGTTCTTCATCTATTTTGGCCATTTTTTTCAATGAAAGAAAAAGAAAAAGCGTCTGACTGCTACGTGTGGCGGTTTCCGTCCTGCTCGCTGTGGTTTTGACCGGGGTAGAAGCCAGCCACAAATGAACTTTTTCTCAGCGGAGCAGACTTTGTAGTCGCACGTTCTCCTCCACATCCCCCTCCGTCTTCATCCCTCCATCCCTCAGCAGTGGAGTGGTCAGGTCTATCAAGCACCGAGCCGCAGCCTATCACCTGGGAGTTCCAATTGCCTGCCAGTCATCAGATAAAATGGATTTCCAATTGAGTCAAGGCTCCCGGGCTAGGTTCTCCAGAATGGGGAGCGGGCAGACTTCTTCTGCTCCTCTGCCTCTTGTTTGTTATTTGTTTCTCCCTTTCCATCTCGTACAGTGATCAGCCTCCGTCCCACTTCTTCTCCCCGCAACCCCCTCATTCTGTCTCGGCGATCTGCTGGTCAGAGCCGCATGAAATGAAAATGGGCTTATTGTAAAAGCCCCGGACCAAAGCGCCGCTCCGGGTGGCGGGGAGCGGGGATGTAACCTCGGGGAACTTTCCATAGCCGGAGGCAACTTTAAATCAGCAGTGATCTTCCATTAGAGCAACAGGTGGGAGTTCCATTATGTTGTTTGAGGTTGAGTTTTAGGGTGAAACTTCTTTTTTCAAAACTTTTTTTCAAAGCAGTAGAGAGAAGAAAACCGACCAAGAGCAGGAGGTGTCCACACCTCGGTCCACAGAAACTTTTGAACAAGCATTTCATTGTTTTTGTCATAAGACGAATTTGTCGGGGTACTAGTGAGGATGACACGTTTAGATTTGGTCTTCAATAAATATTCCCAATAACCTGTTGTTTCGAGACATCGTACTAAGTAGTGACTACGATATGAGAAGCATTCATCTGATTAATAAGGTTATTTAACGAACGCCTCTGAGGTCATCGTCTGCGAAACCAGCTCAGCGTCGCATTAAAACTCTAAATCTGGAGAAGCAGCCATAGGAGAAAAATCAGTTTGAATTGTCCAAGTAGTTCATTTATTAAAAAAATCTTTAGATTATTAGAAAATCTGATAGAGTGGAATCCAGCAGAAACTGATCAGATGAGGGAACATGATTGAGCTCTGGGACTTTGGACTGAACGGTTTTGCCAAATTTCTACCTCCTGTTCTTTAAAAGTAGCCTCATGAATAGATTACAGTACCTCTTGTGTTTTGAATTCATGATAAGAGAGGTCCAGTTCCTTTTGAAGAGGGAAATATCAGACAGAGCTGAAAGGAGAGGAAGGTGAAGGGGAGGAAACCCGAGAGATCAGATTAGCCGGGCTGCGCCCCGTAAGCCTTTCTGTGCTTTTAATGGAGTGAACTCTGCCGTGTATCCAACGTGCATCAAGCTTTCTGTGCGAGCACTACGATTGGACGTGCACGCTTTCATTCTGTTGTACGGCCAGCTACAGGTCGGTTCACCGCAAGCTAATCTGACTCTGACACCAAGCCGGATTTAACCTTTACTTTTCACTGTTTTTTTTAATTTTGTTACCATCATTTGGGAAAAAGGTTTATTTGGTGTAATGCATGCATCAATCCCAGTGATGGACGGTCTGTGGTGGAGCTGAACAGAAACTCAACATACCAAAGAGCACTGCGCTCTTCAATCTTTCGATGTCTTTTTCTTTCTTCCTATTTTGATTCTTTTCAGACCTTAACACAGACTCTCAAACGTCCACTTTTCCCCGCGACTAAGATTCCTCTGAAATGGTCTACCTGACACTGCAGCCGGTGGATTTCTTTAGAGCTTTTCCATAGGCTGCTCTCCGAGGTTTCCATGGTACCGCGGCTTTAGTCAAAAGAGCCCGGTTTGGTAAATGATGCATTCTGCAAAACCGCGCGGCCTCCGTCGCATGTTGACTAAACATGTGTGAATATTTAAGCTTTTCAAAAACTCTCCTCGTTTCTGTTCCCAGCGTTACTTTTGACGAGAATTGAAAGTAAATATCTGGGAGACAAAAGGGGCATTACCACGCTGGAGGAAGTTGAATTCGCAGACAGCCGTACCCTCCCGAAATGGCACTTTAAAGGGTTTTATTTTAAAGAAGCTGCCCGGTACAGCAGGCTAGCAGGAGGCCAAAGATTCAGCAGGAGGGCAAAGCACCACCTGACTTCAAAAGAAAGACTCGTATTGGTGTGAGCCTCCTCTCATCTCAGGTCGTCCTTCCCTCGCCGGGGTTTGGACGTCACGTTAAAGCTTGTGTATTTTCAGGGGCTTCCCAAGGTTTTTAATGCTTGTTTCCGGGTAATCGACAAAGTAAATGCGCACTTTTGCTTTGTTTCCCGCCCGTTTGTTTCTGAACCGTCTCTCCTGAGACTCCTGAGAACCCCCCCCTCCGGTGGTCCTCCCTCAGGTCAACAGCTCTCCTCCTCTCAGTGGCCGCCGTAATCCTCGTGATTAACAAACCTGACCTTTCCAGACGCACGGCGCTTTGTGGGAAAGGAGGGCGTCGGAAAAGCAGCCGCTCCTCCACTTAAGAGCGTCTCAAAGGTCAGGAGGTGTTCCAGGGTTGAAACCCGCTAATCTTTCCCTCCTCTCTTTCTCGCAGAACCTGCTGGTGAACCACGGATGAAGAGCGAGGAGGCAAGGGGAGGAACCCTCACTTGGGGCGAGACTTTAACTCGACTTAGGCACCATAAGCAGCGTTTTGCCGTGTTTGTTTTGAGTAACGGGAGAGCCCATTGGCTGTTAGCTTGCCTTTGTTTTTAAAAACTCCCTCCTTCTTTTCCTTCCGCAGTCTTAGAAACGTTAGACTGCGCCGCTAAAAAGAAAAAGAAAAAAAGAAGAAGCGTGCGCGTTTGCTTCACGATCAGATTTCGTGGTTTGAAAGACGGCCACGCGCGTTCAGGGTCACTCCCGCCGCCGTCCACGTCCAAACTCATGCTGCTTTTGACAAAAGATGAAGAGAAAGACAGGAATTTCAGAAGTTTTCTGAATGGAGTGCGTAGGGACCGTCCTTGTTTTATTGTGTTTTTTTTTTTTTTCATCTTAATTGAAAAGAACCGATTCAGTGATATTTCTATTGAGCTCTACAGTTTTGTATTTATTCAACCACACGGGTAAGCTCAAGTAGCCCTGGCCGTGACTCTCAACCCACTGTATCAAATCTCTGACTGAATATCTGATTTTATTAAACAATTCATATCCTGTTACAGTCTTGTGTTCTCGGTTGTTGTTGTTGTTTTTCCTCTTGCAAACTTACACCCGAGTTTATGTGTGTTTCTATCCATCCATCTCCCACTTTTAAAGCCCAAGGACAAAAACGAACAATGAAGTGATTAGTCGACAAAGAAAACCCATTTCTTGTCAAGCCTCTTATGGCATTCTGCGGAACAACATCATTAGAAAAACACAGCCTTGGTTATTTTGATGATTAGGTAACTGCACATTCCACTATGCGAGATGTTTCAGGTTTTCCGTTTGTGCTGGAGGTGGGTGGGTGTAAACACAGCACAGCAAAACAAAATGAACATCCTCTGAACTTCTGCGCAACTCAATTTAGCTGCACGCATCCAAACCAATCCGAGGAGAGCTCCATTTTTTTTAAGGACTATTTTGCTTTTACATGTGGATCAATTCAATTCACCTTACGAGGGACTGAGGATGGAAAGTTCAGAGGACCGAAATGGGAAATACAACTTGTGAGATTACACACAGGTAGGATGTTTCCTCTGAAGCCTCCAGATGATAGAAGTTAATCTGCCACAGAGCGTTTCTTTCTTCATTGAGATTCTTCTTCAGACTTCTGTATTGAGAAGCACACCTCCGCTTGTCCTTGTCGAGCTGGTTATGCATTCACATGTGCTCTTTTTCTGCCCATCGAAGGTAACGCCCATCCAATCCTGACCGACTCCTGACGTCCTACAGACGCCACACGTGTTTAACGTGGACTCTTCGAGTTTGAAACCCGTCACAGACATGGAGAAACGCATTCATATGTTGATTTTTACCAGCGAAACCGAGGTTTTAGATGACGGATGGTAAAAAGGGAGAGAAGTAGGCTGCCACAGAGCAGAGCATTAATATGAGGTAACCTGCTTCCTTTTGCACTCCTGGTGCTTTTATGACCATTGACTTTAAACAGCCCAATCAGATCATAGATTAAATGAGTTAGAATTTGCCCTCAGAGGTCTGTGACCAGCATTATTACCCCCAACTTTTGGAATTGCTTCTCATTGCCAATTAAACCCTCGTCGAAATATTATTTATTAGCGTTAAATTGTGAGTTGCTGTTGGGTTAAGCACTCATCTCACAGCAACTGAGGCTTCTGTTTCAAATTCTTGCTCTCCCCATTCACGCTCTCAAGATAGGAGGATTTTTCTTCCACAGTTGCCTGTCTGTGTTGTCTCAGGGGGGGGGCGTCCAGGCTCACCATCTCACCAGCTGGGACTAAAGTCCCCCCCACGACCCAGATACAAGCCATGGAAAAGAGCTTTGTCTGCCTGACACGTTGCATGGTTTACATGATAGAGAGATCTAACAAAAAGTTCACTGTGAAAAATATTTTTTCCGGAATCAGGATGGATTTCCCCTCAATAACCGAGTAGGAGCAAGGGAAGGTAATCGGTGAAAGAATGGAGGAGCCCCTCGCATATTTAAACAAAATACATATTTTTCCAAAGTGAGTTGAGCAGAGTTTTTGGAATAATTCATGTGAATATTAAAAAAAAAAAAAAATGCATGGACATGTCTCCAAACCACAGAAGAGGACGATCAGTTGAACCTTCTGGTAAAAGTGTTAAGTAAAAATTGTTCCAATTGCTCAAAAGTGAAACATGAGAGCTCTCCAGAAGTTGTGAAACTTTAAAGTTGGATGTGAATTTTTTAAAATGCAGCCGAATACACTTTCCGAGTGCGCCACCTCGGGCTGCCGGCAATTAAACGGCAATAATTACAATGACTTTGTCCTCGGGCCCGACCTGCAATTAAGGAAAACGCTTCTGAATGTGAAGGAAAAAGGGGCTTTTAAAAGCTAGCCGTGGACTTTAGACCACATCTCCATGGGAGAAGGGCTACGGCGAAGGAAAGCTGCTATTTGTGATTGCCGTGTGATTTGTACAGCTGGAGGTGTCCCCTCTGAGTGGGACTGAGACGCACCCAGGTGGGCAATAATGCACTCTATTGACTTAATGTAAGAAGTTGGGTTCAAGTGTCTCCGCTCTGAGCCATTCTTCCTAAGTTGGAGCTTTCAAATCTGCGCTGGGGCTCGGGTAATTGGCATTGGGCTTCCAGTACGACGCACCTCGCATACCCGCTCTTTCATTTGGGCACTTGTGGGCAATCTTAATAAAAAAGAAACGACACGGATGTGGAGGACGGGGTGGGGGGGGGGGATGCGGTCACGCAGATGTTGCCACGGTAACAGCGGCGAGCTCGGTCTGGGAGCCGCCAGGCAGCAGGTTAGAGAGGAGAAGCGGGGAAGACGACAGTCGGCGCATTCAAATGCGTCCCGGCCCCTCTCCCTGTTGATCCCGTGTCATACCCAATTACCACTGCAGCGAGGGGAAGGGGGGGGTGTATGTGGGGGGGGGGGCTGCGCAGAATGCAGACGAGAAGGGGGAGTATTCAGGTGTCGGCGTGAGCCTTTCAGGGGGGATGCCTCGCATGTGTGTGTAAGTGTGTGTGTCGTGGTTAACACCCACGCCTGTCATTACTTGTTTAACAAGCCAAAGGTTGTGGCAAAAAAAAAAGAAGAAGAAAAAAAATCTCTCTTTATCCTCCGCTCCAGGAGAATGTGTGTAAGGCAGCTGAATATTTCAAGTTCTCCGAGCAACGTGGGAGTCAGAGGAGGCTGCATGAAATATGGACACGGCTCAGTATCCACTCACTTATTTATCTCGGTGTTATACATTTACAGCAGAGCCCAGAGTGTATCCGTCTGTATCTTCATACACACAAATATACACGCATGTATATATATATATACACGTATGTGCAACACGCATTGGTGTACGACAGGTTTTAGATGGTTTGCTTCTTTTTTTTTTTCTTTTCTAAAGCAGTCAGTCCATGCGCACACACACAAACACACACACACACACTTACCTACACAAGTCACCAGGGAAATCAATGAGTATTTCTACTTTCTCTGTCTCCTCTAAATCAGATGATCAGAATCATGGACATCTATTAGCTCAACACTCCATCTGCTCCGCACTTGTGGCTGTATCCCTGTGTGTGTGTGTGTGAGATTTGTAGAGGCCTTCTTCACTACATTTCTCCTCCGATTAAAGCCCCCCCCCCCCAATGCTGTTAAAAGGATGAGAAAAGGTGGCCGTGGGGATGGGGGAACAGCAGAAATGGGGGCAGGAATAGGGGGCTCTGCTTAACCTCGGCCGTGTGACGGAGCAGGCAAACATTCAGCAGGAGAATGATTTAATCCCTCTCTAGTAGCCCGGATTAATCCTTCGATTTATCACCGACTTGCTCTCCTCTCTCCGGGGCCTTCCTGTCATTTTCTCTCCCCTCTCATCCCTTTCTCCGGCGCCTCTTTCTCCCTCTGTAATGCGTCTGGTACTGAGTGGCGTAATGCTGTTAAACGTGGAGACTTTCCTTTATCTGCCCATTGTCATTATTCTCTCCCAGGGACAAAGGCTTTCCAGTTAAACTGGCTCTGACGCTAACGTGCACGGATGCCGTGGGTAATAGAAGCTGTGCTCCTGGAGGCTGGGAGCCGGTGAGGACTCTATATTAGACCCCACCGATGCGCAGTGACAGTGGGAGAAGAAATACTGTTTGCTTTAATTTAGCTGTTCGGCGTTTTCAAGCATGCAGACTTGTCTAAGAGCCAAAACGAAAGGAAACATTAGCTTCTTAGCTGCTGCGATGTTTCAGTCTGGAAAAGCTGCAGAATGACCGACAGACATGGGCCGGGTGCTCCAGATTCAGCTTAAAAACATAGTGGTTTTGGCCTTACTGGGAGGAGAACATCAGTCTTAATATAATCTCTTCGTTTTGGCGTCATTTTTCTGAATTTGATTAAACTGCTAGAAGCTAATCTTAACTCATCTAAATTGGAAGTCCTGTTGCTGATTCCTTGTTTCAGGACAATTTCAGCTCAAGTTACTTTGTTAGGATGTTAAAGAAAGACTTCTCTCCACCATTAAAAAGAGAATAAAATGTTTTTTGTTGGAACGAGAGAACAAAAGGAGATTAAAACTCTCAAGACCAGAAAAAATGTACCTGCAAAACTAATCAAATGCTCTGGTTCTACAAATTAGGACACAAAAAAGGTCAACCCATAAAGTCAAATAAATGATACCCTGAATTAATTTATACATTAAAGTTAGCATACAAATAAAATAAGTGAAGCTGCTTTGCCTCAGTGACAGCAGCAAGGCTGACATGATTGAATGAAGGAAAGGTACACCACAACCACAAAACACTTTCCCGGTTTTAGATTTAATTTAGGAAAAAACTGAAAAAGAAATTCCCCAAATGAGAATTCGGTGTCTCCCTTGTGGACTTTTGATTTGATTTGGGGGTTTATCTAAAATAAAGGAAGGAAGGAAGGAAATAATAATAATGATCAAATTATCAAATGGGTAAAAATGTCAGTTTTGGGGTTGGAAAACTAAAACAAATGGTGCACTTCTCTTCCAGACTGGACCATCAGCAGCAAATACAACGCTCTGGTTTGACCCTGAATCTCCATCCTGGGTAGTTGATTTTTTTTTGGAATTCCCTAAATACCCGTGACATCCCTCGTTTCCTCCGAGCTGTCAAAGTCTGATGGGGGGCATACCGGGTGACAAACAAATGGGCCGCTGCCCTTGTTAAAACTGAGCACACTGACTGCGGCTTGTGCGCTGAGACCTCTGGGGGGCTCGCATTTAATGGCGTTCACCTTGTTAGTCCATTCAGATATGCTGCGTTCCTATTATCGTCGCCTAGTTTTTCCAGGTCGAAAAGTTCAAGTTAACAGTGACATGTTTTATCCAACAGCCTCGTTTAGTCTGAGCCAATGTCACTCAGCTAAGCGGGTCTTGGTCAAGGGGCCATGTGTTCCTTAAAATTTCAGAGATTGCCGTATTTTTGGGATTTGCTTCAGTTTGAGCGTCATGAAAGTAGATTTTCACTGCCGCTAGTGCAGCAGAATTGTTACGGATATCAAACAAAGATTAGCCTTTTCTCTTATTTATTAATTTGTTTCCTTACAAGGTTTTTCAAGTTCTGTCATAACGTGTCATTTTGATTAAGCTGCTCTCAACGAATGGCATCTGTACAGCCCTTTGGGACACAGATTCATGCATTCATACGTGTTTGTTATGGCCCCAGCACACACACGTGCTCACCAATCCGGAGCCACCGGGGAACAATCCAGCCACCCTCCAGTTGGTGAATAACCCGCTGCACCTCCTCATCTTGAGCCGGTGTTGGTGAAGCTGGATGTCAGCATGTTCTCAGCCTGCAATTTCGATACAGTTTTCTTCATGTTCTGCCAAATCACAACAAGCGTCAGGTGAAGGCTGTAAGAACCGTAGAGTTAGAGAGAATAAATGTAAGCCTTTTGCAAAGTCATTGTCTCCACGAGTCATTTGTATTGCAACCTTCAGTCTCAATGGAAAGTAAATGGGATACCTTTCAAATGTGAGTCCTGGATCACAGGAATACACCCCTGGGCTGCTTCACACACCTTGCTGTAGCACACGGTGGCCGTTTGGAGGATAGGTGCATAAGAAGTGCCGCTTTTTAAACCACAACATGCACCTGGACCCGTTTCCTCAAGCCCTGGGAAGTCGTGCACTGCTCGGACGCTGCTTTTCTGACCACGATGCCCCCTCTGTGTCGGCTTGCTTCCTGACACATTTAAAAAGCCCATTAGATTAGCCCAAGTCTGAACTGTTACAAGCACGTTAACAAATACGCACACGTAGTCGGCACTGGTTTTTGTGATGACTGATCATCTCTTCAAGGGAATCCAACAGAATGCTTCACATATCCTAAATAAATGTCCCTCTTGAGGAAGCTGGACGCTGGTGAGGTTTGAGGAGCTGATTTTAGATTTTTGCTTTACTGCGCTGAAACTGATTTGGCGATTTATGTGGAATGGTATGAAGCTGTGAAGGACATTTATGTAACAGTTACATATGATTAGGGGAAAAAAGGACCCCCCGCTGTTTGTGTTCTCACCTTTGTAACAAGGGAGCGAAACACAATGTATGTATCACCTCCAGCTGCCAGCCGGAATCAGCAGTCTGAGGCTGAACAATAGAATATAATCAAGGAAAGGAATAGCTTTTATTCAGAAATGGAAAGTGAGAGCAGCGTGAGCTTCGTGTTTGACATACAGAGCTGGCCTCTCCTCGTCCACCCGCCGTGCCCTGTTATCCAGGAGAGTTTCATTTGCTCTGGTTGGAATATGATGTCAAATGAGAGGCAACTCGTGTGCGACGTGTTGAGCCAGACCTTTGTTTTCTAGTATCGCTGCCAGTCAGACGGGAATGAAAAAGAAAAGAAGCCATCCAGTAATGCGGACGATGGGTTCACGTGCCAAGAATGCAAAACTAATGCCTGAGGGCTAATATCCAGGTTGATTCACCTCAGTTTGAAACCCTTTTGATTTCAGATGGCGAGTAAACACACCCTCCACTGAACTTCTACTCTTCACTTGATATGCATTGCTTTGTAATGACATCTAAACACAACTACATCTAACTAAAATATGGGGGAAAAAATCGGAGTAAAGGGCCAAATATCTCAATATAAAACAATAGTTGTAATGAAGAAAATGAATATTTAAAAAGCATTCCAATTAAATGGAAATACATGGAAATGTGTCTCAGGTTAACTTACTGGAACATAAAGGTAAACCTTTTTTTCGAGGTAGAACAGGCAAACAGTCCACATGTTTGGTAAACCTACTGAGACATATTTGCAGATACAAAAATGAGCTCATTTAAAAGAAAATGCTGACAAATGAAAAAAATATGACCCATCTGAATTACTGAACGCTTTGCTTTGAAGGGAACATAACCCAGAGGCAGTAAACAGAGGCCCGGCACCCCTTCACTCATGCTCTGTGGCACGTGGATTGCTGCTGGATCAATAGAGGATCGGTCTCTACATAAGAAATACTCACATGCTGCGGAGCTCTTATCTAATTGAGCCAAAGATGTAGAATCGGTGTCTTTTTTGCCCTGCAGATACGCCTCAGGAATTCATCTGCTACTTGTTTCCCTGCTTTCTGAGGCGTGCAGATATCTCCACTTTTTTTTTCCGAGGTAGAACAGGCAAACAAATCCACATGTTTGGTCCCCATTAGCAAACACTCAATGTCAGAAACTCTGTCAGAAATTTTCATCATGGTGAGTCCCGTCCCACCGGGCCCGGCAGAAATCCTCGGCTTGTGCAATGTTTCTGTCAGGGTGGCTCACGCTGTGCGTCTCTGACCCCGCGCCAGCTGAGGACAGCCCATCACGACTGCGTGCGCTCGATCGGTGTGAGGTTCTCCCTCCCAGAGATGCTCAGACGTGGTCCGGTGATCCTGCCGCGACTCTCCTGGGCTGCAAGGACTGCGCAAGGTGGAATGGAAAAATCAAGCTGGCGGCGGTGCTGGTAATGACGGAGTTGCTTGTCAGCCTTTGGCTTGTGCTTCATATTAATGCGGTGTGGTCAGTCCTGACAGCGAAAGTATTACATCATGACTCTAGACGACTACATCTCATCCAGAATGACAAGACAGCGGTTTTTTCAGGATGTTAAAACAAGCAGGAAATCGAATGAAAGTTGAACTTTCATGAGAATCGACTGAGCTGGTTTAAACACTATAGTTTTGACATTGTTATATTTGGTCCTAAAATGAGTCCCTCCCTTCCTTTTGACAAAATTACATAAAATCTGAACTCCTTTTACAGAATAATTGTTTGAATGATCACTTGTCCTGTGAAGGGTTAACAGATATCATGAATAATCTGAAACCCTGGTTGCTGGAGCTACAGAATCTTTTTAAAAATGCAGAACATAATGCAGGTGGGAGGAGATGAAGCGTGTCTCGCAGCTAAAATAGAAGGCAGATATACAGTGTAGCTCATTTATTATTAAAGGTGTTCTATTTGCTGTTTGTGCAACGTGTGTTTGGCTCTTTTTAGCCTGGTCCACTCACAGCAAACGTCAGCTGCGTTAACTGACCGGCCGCATTCGGCCGGGCGGCGTCCAGCAGCCGCTGCATCCCAGGTCTCATTTGTAGCTGCATAACCGGAACACCTGACGCACTCTGGACCGAAAACATGTCCAACAGAGGTTCCAACTTCTATATACAACTGTGTTTATAGCATTTATAGCATTTATAGGTTTGAGTTTCTTAGTGTTCTCAGGGGTGAGTTTTCTGCTCTCCCTGACCTCTACATTTCAGGAAAAGACACATTTCAGAAAACAGAGGGAGTAGTTTCAATGTCAGTGCTTAACAGAGAAAGATAAGACTATGATACAATTTGAAAATAAAACTGCATTTTTCACATAGATTTGGCCTCGTCTTTTGGATAAAAGTGTGTTTAATTGAGGGAATGCTGCTGCATCGGATCAGAGAAGCACACGGCGCGACACACCCCCCGTTCACCTTTTTTCTCTCAGATTTTTTTTTTTTTTTTAGCCTGTCTTGGTGTGCGTGTAAATCATTATAAATCCAACCCACTGAGATAAGATCCTTCTTTTTTTAAGCATCACTTTCTCTGCTGTTTTCTCCTTTGTTACTTTGTTTGTATAACAGGGACTAAAGTGACAAAAGAAGAATTCTTTATCCTATTTCCTTTGTTCCTTTAATGTGACCAAGACAAAGTGTAAAGACAAAAAAAAAACACACAAAAAATGCATGTTGGTAGAGCAACGGGAGAGAATCGAATGTGGGCCGATTGGGCAGATTTCATGCTCTGCACATGAGGCCGACTCGCCCCCGGGTCGCACATAAAGGTGCCCAGATGTTTTTATCACAATCCCATTTTGGATTTTATTGTCGCCGTTTGCATTGAGGAAGGGCTAAAATGACATCTGTGCACAGATTCTCTCTCACAGCCACAAAGCTGTTTGCGCTGGATGAATATTTTAGCTTTTGCTTTAATCTATTCAAACAGCTAATCGTGTTAGGCTTTACTTTGTTGAAATCCCATTTCAGACAAATATGCAATATTAAATTTCTGGCATAAGCAGCCCTCTTGGAGAAATGTGTCTGTGATTTCCACACTGGCCTTCTAAATTTGTGTGGGCTGACTTAATTGGGGCTAAGTCTTATCAAAACCTTGTAGTATTTTTCTAGCCTAACTAGAGGTTGCCATGGCAACATGCCAGCAGGCAACAGAGGTTGAAAACACAATCGGAGAAATAAGAAAATATCTTTCAAGCTGCAGACACAAGACCGACATCTAAAACTCGCTAATGAGCGTTCACTTATTTCCTATTTGTAAACGTATTTATGAACTGTAACCGGCACAAAAAGCACCCCAGCTTTAATATCCCTAATGTCTGCCGTGCTCTTTTACAGTCACATATGCAGTTTTCCTCATTTTCTCCAAGTTGCATCTCCCAGAAATGTTTATTGGCTTCATCCTGGTGTAATCCTGCTCACCCGGCAGGATCCCTGTCAATACGCACAACGTTGTCGTGTCAACACCCAAAACGGTAACGATCAGAAAATGGATATCAGCTCGGCTGCTGCTACACCGGAAGCTATTATCCGTTTAAAGGTACAAACACACATTTGCAGAGAACTTTTCTATTAGGCTGCAGCCACTTCTCCAAACTAAGCCCATCATATTATCCAGCAGAATTGAAGTAATACTCATACAGATCATTTCGAGCATCGAAACATGGTGGAGAAATGCCTTTCTCTTCTTCTGCCGAAGAACTTTATTGAGTTAGAAGTAAAAAAAACATATTGGTTTTTGACTCAGAGGCTCAGACTCGCCAACCATCGCGTTGCTCTTTGTAGTTAGATCTCGCTGCACATATCAGATCTGTAGGCAAACAACTTTACTGCAGAGCTTTGAAGAAATCTGAGCAATAACAGCACAAAGTTTTGTCCAGGTTTTGTTATTTTCACCGGGGATTTTATCAGAACTGTAACGCAACACTAAATTATTGTGGATGAAACTCCTTGGTTCTATGCGCTGATAAATTATTGAACACACTCACCGTCAGCCTAAATCCCATCATCGGCCTACTGCTTCAGTTCATTAGCCTCAACGCTGTCAAGGGTAGAAGAAGGGAGCAACGGGATTTGGAAAACAACTCGATCTTTAGTATTATTACTTTTTTAAGTATGCACCGAAGCTTTCTGCAGAGTTAAAGAAAAAGAAGGACTCAATTCAAAGCCATCTCAGGTCAAAATGGGTAAAGATAGTTTACTCTAAAGCAATCCATAAGGGCTCTACTGGAACCATAAAGGCTCCAAGAAAATCCCGTGGCTATAGGACATGGCCGTGAGGCTGAAAGCAGCTTCCACCCTTCCACCTCTTGGGATCACTGGCTTTATCTGCATGTGTACCGTGAATAAGCTAGCTGTGTGCAAATGTCATGAGTGGCTCCTCAGTGGGAGGCGGTGTGATGTGTGCTCACGGTCAGATCGTGTGGGAACGATAGATGGCAGCCTTGGCTTCCCTTTTTCCAGCTGACACACACACACACACACACGAGCAATGGTCCACCTATGGCATCCATTCTTACATGTATCAAACAGGTAACTCATACTGCTCAACAGAAGAGAAAATAGAGAGAATATTTGAGTTGGAAGAAAAAAAAAGAGATAATTTAAAGCTGTTAAATTAAAGTTATTACTCACTCTAAACTACTAAGACACGTCTGTGATTCAACCTGGAGGCAACACGCGGCTTAATCACATAAGCAGTAATTTTTAGGAAGAAATTAAGATTTCATTCTCGACTTAAATTATGAAGTGACACATTATTTTAGTCAAGGACTCAGTCAGGTTGAGTTTTCCTCAACCAGACTGGGTTTACCCCACAGCACCCGGACATTGTTTGAACACTACTCTGCTATTCCTCCACGTGTTGTTCATCTGGACCAAACTTGCAGTGAAATCGCGCCCGGAGCAGCGAAAGAAGGCGAGGAGCAAGTGGAGGAAGCATTTGAGGAGATAAAGAAAAGACAGACAGGAAAGAAGAGGTGACAGCCAGCAGAGGGGCATGCAGATAAAGAAGTAATAAAAAGGAGGAAATGCTTGAAGAGGAGAGGAGAAGGCGTAATGCAGTGATGCGCAGCCGGCAGAAAAAGGACGGGGAGGGACATTCTGGATGACAGAAATAGAGAGAAAAGAAGAAAAATGGAGAAGACAAAATGCAGAGGACAAAGAAATACACTAAAGATTAAACAGGAGTAGTAACAAAAAACACAGCCTTTGAATATATAAGGATTAGGGTTAGTCAACTCACAGCTAGAGGGTTCCCGGTTCGAGTCTTGGGGGGAACCACAACCTTTCTGTGAGGAGTTTCTCCCTGTGCCTGCGAGGGTTCTCTCTAGGTAGTCTGGCTTCCTCCCACTGTCCAAAAACCTGCATGTTAGGCTCATTAGACATTCAAAAATACCCAATTACTGGATGGATGGATGGATGGATGGATGGATGGATGGATGGATGGATGGATGGATGGATAGATGGATACCTCAGTAAAACCCATGCCTAAAAACTAGAACATGCAGGAACCACAATACAGTTTTTAAACTGTTAATTCTTCAGATCAGATGATGATGATGATGATGATAGGGCGGTACTTCATTTACAGTCAAACACAGAAAGCAATGTGGGACTTTCCACTATTTAATGAAACATAGCAGTTGTTGAACTGTAGGGCTGCAAAAGAAAAAGACAAATAAAGTCTGTAAACATCTGGGAGCTGAGGAGACGGGTTGCTGGACTTGTGGGAGACGCTCTCGGCAGTCTGGGTCAATTATTTCCGGTCTGATGATGTGCTCTGCTTTGACCCTCTGTTTGAAGGCGGCTCAGCGGACTGTTTTCACAGGCGCCGATCTCCGGAGGTGCTCCTGCGATTTCCATGAGAGAATCATCTCTCTTTGTAATGCGCTGTTACCGGAGCTCACCGAGAGCTCAGACATCTAATATTGATTTATGTCTCCCGAATCTGAGAAACTTCTAATGATATAGTGTGAGCTGTACATGATAGACAATCCAGAGTATGAAGACACTCTGCCTTGCTCCCATCCTCCATCTATAGGTCCTCATGTCAATGACCTGTTGCCAATTAGCCAACCTCCAGCTGTTGCCACTTACGTTTCCAGGATCTCTTTCCCCAACCTCCGAACCTCAAGGCTTTTGCCTCCGCGATCACTTTCAAGATAAGCCGACATCTTTCCTGAAGCGTCAGAAAAACGCTTCTCACTTGACAGTAAGAAACGTTTTCTTTGCTCCGTTTCCAATGGAGTCATTGGCGTTCCAGAATGTGGGAGGTGCGAGGAAGAGCTGTCATTTGCGGGAAATAGTGAAAGGGGAGTGCACCGGGGATGAAAGGGATAAGAGGGAAGAAGACTGCTCTTCTCGGTGAGGCAGGAGCAATGCCAAAAGAGGAGAAGAAGAAGAAGAGGACGAAGAGGAGGGAGCGTGGTGGTGCGAAGCGGCGGTACAGCAGAGCTCCACCAATCTGTGTCTGTCCTGCTCAGTGTAAGAAACACCGAGTGATGACCAGTGTGATTCACTGCTGCTGGCTGCAAACCAGCCAGCGTCCACAGTGCATGTGTGTCGGGAGGGGGGTGGGGGGTCCATAAAACAGCAGATTTGCTCTGACGCGATTCAAACACTTCAAATGCTCTTGAGCCCCCAAAAACCCCGATAAGACCCCGGCAGCATTCAAATGTACCCGGGCCATTCAGGCATGGAAGCAAATGAGAAAATGTCTGCTCGCAAGTTTTTGGTGAAACACAGGTGCGCGGCATGTCTGGATTTGGCTTTGTGCCGCCTGCTCGCCGTCTCTGTGACCACGGCGGGGTTCAGCCGACGCACGGAGGGAGAGAGAGGCAGATGGAAAGTGTGTATGTCGAGGGGGGGAAAAAAACACCGCGCTGTCATCTTCCATCCGTGTCCACAACAGCGGGCCCAGGCCACCCAGCCAAGTAGCTGCTAATGGAGGCTTGATTGACAGGCGGGGACACACAGATCATATCCGTGACTTGCTCTCCCAAAGGCTTGTGTTTGTGTGTGTGTGTGCGAGTGTGTCTAATGGAGTCAGCAGCCGCAGGTAGGGAGTGAAAACGGAAGAAATTCAGTGAGAGAATGGGAAGTCTCATGACGGTTGCAGCCACGCTGCCGTCTGATGTCAACAGTGCAGGTTTTTGTCTGAATATGAATAGATTTCTAGTTGTGTAATTTTTGCTATTTGCTTCTCTTATGATGCTCAGTTTGGGCTCAGATTGTTCCAAGAATCACAGTCAGTTTAACAATTGCTGATATGCAAATGATGCACCTATTTGTTTTGTTTTTTACTTACAAAAACTGCTCATTTATTTAAAAAAAAAAAACAGCACGGAGAACTGGTGAGAAAATAATTTCATGACAGTTGAATAATTTGAAGCCACAGACGCCAAGTGAGTTTCATTGGCCTACAATGCTGGAGAAAAAAAATTGAGCACTTGAATTTCAAGTAAAGAAGGATAAATGCAACCTTCAAAATCAGGCCAGATGTGGCCTGGAGTCAGATCAACTGAATCATTCCGGTTTTAAAAAAAATAAAATAAATATTCAATCATTTGAATTATATCATCGATAACATGATTTCATTTCATGTAATAAAACCACCATTTTTCAAGTATATTTTGCCAAGTAGATAATAACAATCCAGACTCTAAAGTGCTTGGTGCCTATGACTGTTTAATTTAGATTTTATTCCTGGGATATAATATGTCCACTGAGCCATTGGCCACAATACGAATGCCTCTCCCATATTCGAATCCTGTGTGAAGTCAGTACCTGGCACCCTCTGAACTGGGAGTGTTCTCCTTAGTGACCGGACATTTAATTTGGAACCTGCATTGTGGAAAGTAAATCGCACGCAAAAGGAAAATAAAGATGACGTCAAGCTAAAAGGTGAAGGAGCAGACTGCAGGGTTTGTGCTGAAGAAGAGGGAAAAACAGACAGGACGCTCACCGCCGCCTGAAGGGTCGCGTTTGTTGCTATGGGAGTTTTTCTAAAAGAAGAGGCTTCTTTTGCAGTTTTACAGACACCAGCATCTCGCTATGTTATTTTCAAGGAATGAAACGGGCAGCATTCGCATTATTCAACGCAGCATGTCAATATGACTGAAACCTGCCAGTGAATTGAATTCAAATTTGGGGACCCACAAGCATCTACAAGTAGTGAAGAAGATAACGGAATTCCTATTCCTCTGCTGACAGTTTTCTTTTTGATAAAGTGTCAGAACACCCTTTCTACCAGGGTCATCTGTGCCCTGGTGTGATCTGACAAAGTCCAGCTAGTGGCTACGGCTTTGAAGAGCAGCCCGATAATGCATCCTCTTGTTTGCGCCTCACAGCTGCTGTTGTTTGTCTTGGCAGTCATCAGAGGTCGAGGACGAAAGCAGAGCGGCGAGGTTTCCAGGGTCCCACTGTCACATTTTGTGCTCTCTCTGTGCATGAATTTCCCACCCCTGAATTTTCCAAATACTCTGTTGTTGTTATGACATGTCAGCCATGTTAAAGGTCCAAATTATGCCACCAGAAGATTCCAGCGGTGGCCAAAACCGCCTTGTTTTTTTTTTACTTTTCTTAGATCCAACGGTGTCCCTTAAAACGCATCCGAACTGTACTGAACCTGCTCTGTTCTGTTTTCAAGTCTTTTGCTGCATCTTCTTCGTTTCTTGGCTTTTTTCTTTTTTTTTCCTGCACAGTGCTGATGGTCACTCTGGTGTAAATGAGAGCATTGTTCCAGAAGGGGGAGGCTGGCTTTGCGGAGAGGATTATCTGTCGGTGTTGAGCTGTGGGATTCAGTTTCTTCTGGCGTATGAGCCGGTCAGCCAGCTGAATCACTAAGCTTGTTATTATTGTTTTGGGAGAGGGAGTTTGGAGGGGAAGAAATAGGAGGAAAGAAGGAATAGAGAAGGATAAAAAAGGGGAAAGAGGACGGCAGGGGCAGAAAAGGTGGAGAAATATGTATTAAAAGTGAAATGTGGGTAAAGACTTGGGAAAAAGTCCAGAATGTTCACTGGTTTTTTAGATGTCTTCATGTATTTGGTTTGGAAGACAAAGATAAGGTAAGACGAGTAAAAAACACTGCATGTTGAGGAACTGTTGGCGTACACAGAAGACTAATCTCAGTAACCTCAGTCACGGATCTTGTGTCCCAACTATATTGATGCAAGCCCAGAAAAGAAAGAAAGATGCAAGTGTTTTAGGCAGGATGTGCAGAATTGTTCAGGCCAAGGCTAAAGGAAGAACCGTGGCGCACCACAAAATGATAAACAGATATTCATCAGAACATTCATTTGAACAGACAGAATGATGCGCTCGCCTAATTTCCTCCAAGCATTTTAAATTCATTGGCATTTGCTCATCTTTTTTCATTGACACAAAGTAGTCCTTTAAACACATTCAGGATTAAGAGTCACAGATGCCTTTAAGGCATTAAAAGCTTTCGGTTCCATTGTGCGGAATCTATAATAAAGGATTTATCCAGTCTTTACTTATCATTTTGTTTCAGTTTTAAGGAGCAAAACTAAAGCATAATATTAAATATATATAAAAAAAGCATTTAATCTATGAACTGTTCTCTTTTGTCGAAGTGCACAATCAATGGGTGTTGCTGGTTGGTCAGTGTTCCAGACCAGACAGAAATGACATTTGAGCCATTATTTGTGACACTGACCTCACATGAGTGGCATTTTCCTCCAAACTGGCGGGGAAGCTGCATCACAGGATGACGTCATGGCTGATCTAGAACATAAGAACACCCAGCCTATTTAGTTAAGAAGACTGAAGGGTGTATTTCATCTAAAAAACAATTACTTTTACTTTCTTTTTTTTCGCACTTTGCACAAGCTTGTGTTTGTTCCCACCCAAAATGTCAACGACAGCTAGACAATGCATTACTGTCTCATTGTGTGGTTTTTAAAAGTGTTTATAGTAAAAAACCTTTTTATAGTCCGACATAAATATTTGGATATACAAGATATTTTGCAGAACAATTCTGTGTAATTCTGACAAAGATGTCAAATCTAAGTTTTGAGTGCCTGTGTAACGGGTACTATAGCAACGGCACCTTGGTTGACAGATATACTCCTGACAAACAGGAGAGAGAAAAGGGGACGGCTTGTCAGTTTCAAGTATCATGCAGGAATTCATTAACGTTTCACTTTTAAATACACTCCTGTGTTGAAGTTTCTTTTTTTATGTTCAACATATTCAAAGTTCAATGTCCTCTGAGGATTCTCAAAGAATTTCAGTATCCATGTCAACACAAAACCTTAATGTCCTTCAGCGCCAAGTCCATAACTAAATACATCTCTTTTCCTAAAATACATGTTCACTTACTTTTCAGTTTAGTATTTTAACCTATATATCAAAAATAAAATGCATAGATAATGGTATATTAACCAGCTTAATGTTAAAGTTACTCTTAAACTCCTTATGTATGTAATTTACTTCTGCTTACTACTTTAAAATCAAGTCTGCACTTTACCCTCAAAACCCTTAAGTGCTTAATGTAAACTACAGGTTTTAAACAGTCACCTTTGTTGTTCCTTCATGAACACACTTAACAAAACTAATGGTTGGGACTTTACAGATGGCAAAATAAACAATACACATCGACATTGTGAGTTTTTCAAATATTACTGAGGCACGTGCATTAACCTGAGTTGGTCCCTTCTATCATGCAGGTCGCACGTGATCACCGCATTGTTAAACGGTTAGACTTAGCCGCCATGTTCCGAACTTACTTCAAACAAAGTCACAAAAATTCTCTGTCGAAAATGTAGACACAAAACGGTTCATTAACATCCCCAATACATTTCAGCACGGCTAAACCCTGGTTTCAAATTATATTTGCTACATTTACCAACCTGACAAACAGGAGAAATATGAGAGGACGGCTTGTCAGTTTGAAGTATCATGCAGTAATGCGGGGAAAACGCGAAGCAAGACACTAAAACCGGAACGCGCCATCGCCCCCTGCTGGCATGGAGAAACGTTACAACATACACATTAAATGCCAAAGAAAACATAAAGAAATGCAAACTCTTAGGGAATACCTTTCTCCAAAATAAAATACAATATTTTGTATTCCAAATGAAATAAAAATTTCTCTTTTTTCATATACACAAATTGTGACACTTTTGTGGTCTGCACACCTAATGCTCAGTTGTTCTTAAAGGTTAGGTTAAGATGGAAATTTTAAAAAATGTTATCGTTTGAAGTAATAATCCATGAAAGCTGCTGAACATTTATACATAAAAGGAAACTTTAAAAAAAAATTAATTGTATTTTTTTTTTTGTTTTACTTTGACCAGCATTATGATAAGCTGGTGTCTTTTCTGAGGTTTTGGCCGGATGGGGCTGGACTGTCCCGACATCGTCCCACATCCCAACATCTACAGCGTGATCTCAGCTGGCCAAGACCCGCAGTCGGACGTTTGGGAGCCTCCTCTATGCTGCAGGGCTGTGGATGTGAAGGGAGGACAGCACAGATTAAATATTGAAATGGAGCTGATCATAAATTATAGTCGGGCTCTTTGACTATTTACAGGGTCTTATGTAATGGTCATGGTTTTTAAGCACGTTATGAAAAGTAAAATGAATTCAGATGAATGTCAGGAAGATGAAATGCATGCTAATGTCTCTAATTTGTATGATTATGGCTTCAGTATATTGACACTAAACTACCAACTAAAACAAATTCACTTTAAAAAGAGATAAAAGCTATCTTTTGTGCTTGGGGACTGACTGGGCGGACCGTCCATTGGTTCTCCTTCCCATCTCTGCAGTCCTTCAGCGTTTTGACGGGGGGGGGGGCGCTTCAAGTACTGTACTCTGCTGACACTGATGGTTTCACCGTGCGCATCTCATCCACTCAGGCTGAAAACTCAACCTGGCATTTTCCTGGAGCCGGATTGGAGATACGGGGAGGGACCGAGCGCTCTCCCCGTGACGGGCAGGTTCTCATGACACGGTCGAATCCAGGAAACCACGTGGCCGAAAAAACCCGAGGAGTTAATGCTGCTCGGATGCTGATATACACAGTAAAAGTTGAGGGATTTTGTACATATCGTTGGACGGCATGCTTCAGCGTCTGCTTGTTGTCTTATTTATCCTCTTCCTTAAAGCAGATTAAGAAAAGGTTTCTTCTCCTGCAGGTGTGTCCTGCTGTTAGCTGCCATTTGTGAGATGTTGACAGTGCTTGGAGAGATTAACCTCCTTTTTCTCCTCTACTATCAAACTCCAGCAGCTGATCTGAGTTGCCTCACGTGGTCGTGGAGAGCAGCGGCTCCGGGGGCTTTGCCACGGCTCGCGCCGATGACGGCTGGATCTGCATAATTGTGTCATGTTTGTGCATAAATCGAGGCCCGACGCAGCCGAAGCCGATGCTCATGGAGCCGAGGTAGACATGCAGACATGAAGTCAGAGACAGTGACAGGGGAGGGCTGGAGCTTGGCCTGCTAGTGGCAAAAACAGGAAATGTCATGGATCGCGAAAGGTTATCCCCCCGGGGATCTGAATGACGGCACCAAAATTTCCTAGCGGTCTCTTTAATGGTTTCTGAAAGATGTCAGTCAAGAGCGGTATAAGTGAAAGCCCCCTCACAGCTGGCTGCAGCTCCGACCGAGTCCTCACCTCAACCGACATCATCATTTTTTCATACGCAACCCACTATTTTTTGCCCCGTTCCTCAGCTTCCCTCTTCTGTTCCACCTCCTTGTCCTGCCCACCTGTGTTTTTCTCATTCGGCTCCCGGGCTCCCTGGTATTAATCAAAACATCTCCATCTTGCCATGGGGGAAATCTCCGACGCAGCCCTTCACTTCATCTTGAATTAATGCAGATTGTCAGAGAAGGCAGGAGGTTCTGAGCTGTAATGAGGACAGAGAGAGAGAGTCAGCTTTGGACATTAGGCTTTTAAGTCCAGGTTTTGTGTTAAGAAAAAAAAAACCCATCTATGTGCAATCCAGCCTGTGACGAAGACTTTCTCACATGATGAAATGCTTTGTGCTTTGAGGGATTTTGTGTTTGTTCTTTGTGTTTTCATCCTCTGTATTTGATCAACATGGACAGAGGGCAAAGAGGGGGGCTGGATACTTCACAAAGTAGTCACGGTTTGAGGTGATCGCCAAAAAAAAAAGATTGAAAGGAAAAAAGATTAATTGAATAAAAAGGTTGTTTGCGGTATAATAGGGTAGAGCATGGGTTAAACTTTAGACCAAATCTAAAGTTGTTTTCTCAGGAGCTGAATTGGTGTGTGCTCACAAGCACCAAAACATTGATCTCAAACTTTTCCATTTCAGGTCCAGTAATTCTTTAGCTCCGAATTGATCACATCTTCAAGCAAAGATGATTCCAGAAAACACAGTGTGCAGTCCGTCCAATTTTCTGTGTAATATCAATAAATCAATAGAAAAAATCGCACAAAAGACTAAATGTCGGCCCATATATGAATCAAAATATGTGCGAGACCATTTTTTAGGTTAGACATGTGATGCCAAGTCTTAAAGTTAGTGGCGTGATTAGAAATGCACAAACTGAGAGTTAGTTCATTCAAAGGGAAACCAGCTGGAATAGGTTTAAAATCTTCTTGTTCTTGTTTGTATCTGAATCAAGAACTGACCATGAGCGTGTATAAGGAAGTTAAAGTATATAAATAGGACGGTGCAAAATGGAATAACACCTCCTTACTAGGATTAATGGCCAAGCTGGTCATTGTAAGCAAGAGTCAAACATGGAATTCAACATGTGGCAAGATCTCAAAAAGTTATAATAACAAGACGTCATGATGTGTCGCGGTTTAAGTCACCATTCAGGAGGGAAATCAGGTTGGCTGGTGAGGCTTTTGTAATGCTTTTCATGAGACTGAATAAAGAGTAAATGTAGGATTTCCGGATTCTGATGGTGCTTCGGCTTGGGCCGTGTTGCCGCAGGCTGTAATTTGAAGGCTTCACCGGGCAGCAGAACTTATCTAACTGTGTTTTGCCCCGGCGGACTGAAGGTAAGCTCGACCCGCATCATCATAAGCAGAAGATGAGTAACGAATGCATGGAGAGCCAGTTCGCCATCCGTAGGGGACAGCGAGCCGACCTGTTTGCTGGTCAAGAGCCCCCGTCAGCCAGTCGGAGCCCAACACACACCTGGCCACCGGATCAACAGTCCAGTGCGATGGTCAGAAATGTAGTCAATCAGCCTGCGAGCCTCAAATCCAGCTTACCAATGAAACAACTTCCCACGCCATGAGCCTGCCAACCATCCACACAGCCCACACATGCTAACACTACCACCCTCCATCATCTCCCACCATTTCCTTTTGTCCCTTGGTGGCTTTCTTCCTCCCCACTTGTTTGCATTGTTCTCCCGGGTGACCCACCCACCGCCACCAAAAAATCAAGCCACTCACCCATCCAGGGCCTCCACTCTCCCCCTTTCCCTCCACGTCGGCCTCGTGTAAAAAGGGCAGGCCTGTCAGAATAGTTTAGCCACAATGCGTTGTTTTCTCTGAGGCAGAGACAGGGTGAACTGACCCCAGCTGTGTATTTACTGTCAGGAAAGAGGAGGAGGAGGTTCACAGAAGAATGATCTAAAAGAGTGCCGGACAAATCTTTTTGTGTGTGTGTGTGTGTGTTTTTTTTCTTCTTTTCTATTTCATGCTTCAAAACACAAATCTGGAAAGAACAGAAATGTACCTTGAAATGATAGAATTGAACAGATTTCGCAGTAGACCTGCTTTATATTGAGCTCTGCGATTCACAACTGGTATAATGCAGAATGGTGATTTTGAATTCTCAAAAATAAGCCGTTATTCAGCACAGTTAGTCAAACGACTATGGACTGTACCATCTTGGTACACTGTCAAACTGGAACAGCTAATATTTGAGCAGAATTTTTGTCCAACTGTGTAAGACGATGATGCTAAAATGCATGTGTTTAGCAGGTTAGCTAACTTTAGTGTTTAAGTTTAGTATGAAAAATACATTTGAATTTCATCCAAAGGCTGCAGTTTCTTATTGGTAGTGATCCAAAATCAGAAAAGCTGTTGGGATGAACCAAATGGGACAGACTGACTGACTTCATCATGTTACTTTAATGAAGCTGGCCATTTTTCTTTCCATTCATTATCAGCCCGTTAGACATTGGCATGATCAAAAATTCTCCGTCATAGACGTCAGAAGTGTGTATTCAAAAGTATCTCAAGTCCTGCTGCATCCAAATTCATTGGACAATTTCATGAGAGCCACGATGATGTAATATGATACAGACGGTGCAAACAGGACTTCAGCACTTTTCTCCGTCTGATGTGCAATTGATTCTGTGCACTGGGGCGCGCCCGACCTCAAGTCAAGCACGTCCTGCTAAAATTGCATAAGAGGCTGAGCTGCCTTTTGGGCATATTAAGCCTCTCTGTGCGCCCTGCTGCGGACTGCCCCGGTCCTCCGCCGCCTCGTCCACACTATATATCTCTTTGTATTTTTCTCACAGCACTGTCTCTCATCCCTCTCCCCCTCTCTTTTTCCCCCCGATGCTCTCCATCGCCTCCCTGCTTGTACAGTATGTGTTCGCACAGCCGAGTTGAGCCAAGCTGAGCTGGCCGAGCCCGTCTGCTTGCCGTGATAGTAAAGGCTTTAATAAAAACACCGTTTGGGGGATGAGAATTGAATTTCATACTTGGACGCTCCGAAACTACATGTGTTTCTTTTAAATGAAGAAAAGGAGAGCGAGGGAGAAGGAAGAGCGGAGAGTTTTCTTGGCCAGGAGGAGATAGACTGGGGGCTTTTCTCATTTCTCCTCACAGCCCTGTTTCCTTAAGCTGAATTGTGTGCCCGCCGTTCCGTGGGGGAGCTGGAGGCGACATCCAGCTCCTCCATCAGTGTGACTCAACACCTTTTTCCAGATAAGGCTGAATGTTGAGTGTCTTACCTAAGTGTCTCGCAGTTTAGTTTCCTTGCTGGGCTCACGATCCCCAATTACCTGTCGTTAACTACGTATAAAACAACAAGTGGTCAACTTATAAACTTGTTATATGCTTCTTCTAACAAGCAGGTTACTTGTGACAATGACACAAAAAATTGGTGTCCATGGTGGTTCATTAATTAACAGAACTTAATTATGTTTTGTTTTTTTAAATCCCTAATCAACTAAGGTTATTGTCCAAATTTAACCAGGAAATGTAACCAGGATATCATTAGCTGAATGAAACTTAAGGCTGTTGTCAAATAGAATAACTACAATCCCTATTTCTGATGACTATATTTAAGGCCTGGAGCCCATCCCAACAGTCACCGGGCGTGTTTCGTCCTTAGAGTTTGTTCAGTTTCATCCATTTGGCGCCGCTGTGTGGGTCACATTTTGTCGGTCTGCGGTGCACACTTACCAATCGCGTGCTTTACTTGCCAACATTTATCTTTGCTGGCAGCATCCCCTCAGCGTCTTTGCCTTTGATGATCCTCCTTCAAGTCAGACTTGTGTCTTTGCAGCCCAGGAACAAATTTATGAAGATGAGCTTTTCCCCCAGACCGGCCAGTGACGATCGGTAGGCATGAAGCGGGCATGTGTTAAAGCTGGGGAAAAAAAAAAAAAAAAAAGCAAACCAGGAGAAAGCTGCTTCAATAAACGAAAACCTAAAACTGATTTGTCTCCCTGTCGTTTCCATTTGGAGTTGTGTGGCAAAATCCATTTCCCTGCCATGTCTGCTGGAATAACAGTGTGTCAAAAAGGTTCCACCACCTCCATTGATGCTGCCACTGATGTTGCAATTCTGCAAATGGAAAACAGAGCAGCGATATTGTACCGGTGCAGATGCAATTTCAGCAAAAACTGCAAAACCCAGAGGCACCCCGAATTAAACCTTTGACAACATGTTTTTCTTTCTCTATTAAAAACCAATAAAAACAGCCGAAATGGAGGTCCAAGTAAACCAGACGTGAACCTCGCTCCCCCGTAGCTGACAGCATTGATTTCCTTAACGTATCTGACAGGAGGCGGTTCAGAGCGCCGTTTGGCCTTTGACTCCTCAGTCAAGAAGTGCAAGTTGAGTAGAGCGACTCCAGGAGCTGTCTCCACATATCAAGCAAGACACAGACCGGAGACACACACTTTAACAAACACGCTTTTGGAGTTTTTTTCGAGCATCTGTAACTTACCGGGGGGAAAAAAAGGCACCATCTCAAATAATTGAAAACTGATAGTTTACCATATGATGCATGCATTACACACCCATGCAGCGTTAGAAAAAAAGTGCATTTACATTTTGATTCTACAATTCTGCATTACGCCTCCAAGAGGAATGATGAAGCTAATTATGGTTTACGGTAAAACTTAAGGGACAAAGTGTAAAATGGAAAAGCAATACATGAGATCAGTTACATCAAAACCTGGTGGTCATGATGTAGATCTAAGTTAAAGAGACCAGTCTATCTCAGTGTTTGTTCTCGGACATTTCCATATAATCTAGCCTGTGGGCAGGTTCTGAGAAGTCCCGATTTTGAATCGCAGACTCATTTTACTGTCGCTGGAACAGTGGGCCAGTTTTTCTTATTTGATTGGAGCTTTGAAACAAATCCGCACCGACTGTGTTTCAGTGTTTTCGGTGGGATGAATTGATGCAAAAATTGAAGCAGAAGCCTCAGTGTAGTAGCCAAAGGAGGGGAAAGAGAGAGGGAGAATGCGCTATGTAGGTAATTGTTCTATGTTGTCTACTTGCTGGTGAGCGGCTTCACCACAGGTGAGCCCACATTTATGTTGATATCGGACAGCGTGAACCCTGCAGTTTTATTAAGGTGGGACCTCTGAAGTGCTGCACGGGGATCTGCACTGCAGCTTAAAGCGATGTTTGTAGGTGTGTGAGTGTTTGCTGCTGAGGTAGTACAACCTCAATGTATTGTTTTGCATTTCTTTACACAGACCAAAACAAAATTAAATCTGTGGAATTACACCATTTCTCTTTTTAACTAATCCAGAAAAAACTATAATGTCTTATTTAATATCAATATCTTACCTTTTTTAACATGAAAAAAAGTAATATACAGGTTAAATCTGCATTACATTATTTTCATATTGTCGTTATGACATAAAAATCAGATTGTATAAATTGCATTTGTTCTGAAATACCATCAAATCTTAAGGACTTGCCAATATAAAGAGAAAGCATGCTAATGTAACGTAAAGGGGAAAAGGAAACCACAAGAACACCACATAGACTGTTAAAGTCTATGTAAACATGTTTGTCCAACTGAAGTCGTCCAAAACTTTGATAGGCTGCAGTCCACTGACCTCTCTCCTCACAAAAAGCAGCGTAGACAGTGGATGGATAAATGTAATAGCAGTCCATCAGTCTTCGTGGTTCCTTTTTTATTTGCTGTACCTCACACATGATCGAATGACCAAAAAAGCTATAGCTAGAAGATGGATGGAAGGGAAAAACAACTGGTATTGGTACAGCAGGTCCCACAGAACGGGTTACTGTGAGGGCAGGCGGGCTTTAATAGAAAATAGCTGCGTTGTCTCCCATCATATCTGAGAAGTGGTGCAGGACGACGGTTTTTAAAGCTGCATGCCATCACAGGCAAGTCAAAAACTCCTAGTAGGAGACACATTTATTTTTGCAGGCGCTCATCCGTGCAAAGCTTTCCTTTGCACCTCAATTATCAGGCCAAACTCAAACTAATTGCATCCAAAATGATTCTCAAACCATGCCTCAACCTTAAAACAGCTAATTGGAGGTAGCTGAGATAGGAAGATGTGGATAAAAAGTTCTCGCTAAATGTTTTGAGGCATTTCAAGGGACTATCACAGGGAAGAAAAAGTAAAACATGGCATGATTTTCCCAAATGAAATAGACAAGGAGCAAGTGGAAATAGTTACAAACAAGGAGGGATTATTAAAAGCTAGGGAAGGTAGAGAACTGTGGTGGCAAACTGCAAACTGCTGTCTGGCAGCTCTGACTGACAGACCAATCATCTTGCGAGCACATCTCAAGGCAATGCCTGGCTGCCTGTTATTAATTGAAATGTGATTGGAGGATAGGGGGGGTGGAGGATGCGCACATCTAATCCACATCAGAGCAATTAATGAAGCACTCACTCTTCTCTGCTCCTCTCTCATCACTGCTGATATTTCCAATGGTGCCCAAAAAATTAGAAAAGGATGGAGAAATAATTGAAAAGGGATAATTCCGAGAGGGGAGCCGGGGGCAACTGATGGAGCTGGGAAAGCGGGATTAATTTGTGGAACAATTCGTCGAGTTGCCCTTAAGGGGATTTTTCCTTTGTCCTTTTATCGAATTCCCTGAGATTTTTTTTCTTCCAAATAGCTAAAATCTCACGACTACCTTTCAATCATCCCACGTCCGCAAGAGAGCAGAGAGAGGCAGAGAAAGGATGGAAAGGCAGAGAGGGAGAGAAGAGCTTCCTGGTTCATCAACTCTCCTGTTCCGTCAGTCTTTAAATATGCAGCTTAGGAGAGTTAAAGATAAATTTAACTTCAGGTTTTGAGGAAAACTCCTCTTATTCTCACATTTTACTGTGTGCAACAATATCTGAAATGTTGTTAATCTACTGTCAGAAGGCAGAAAGCCCCTAGAAATGTGTGTGTATATATGTTTTAAATTAAATCGTCAGAACTAACTATTGTTAGCTGAATTAGCTTTGTTCCATTGTCAAAAAGGGCTCAAGTAGAAATAAAAACTGCATTTAGTGCATTGATTTTATGTTGAAACAGTTCAGATTTTCCTGTGAAGTTTTCGGCTGTGTGTCATTGTTTTTAAGCTCTCGGTTCTTCGCTGTGGCAGGTTTTGGCTGTCGACCACGTACAGCTCTGCTCGTGTCGAGCAAACATTCAACCGAAAGCCAAAGCCAAGAATTTAAAAAAGGCAGCTCCTCTTGCTGAGAGTTGTAGAAATAGTGAAATTCAACTAAGGGCCTTCCGTAGCAGACACTTTATTAACCTGAATGTGGCCTTTTGAAAAATGTCAATAACGCTCTGAAGGAAAATGAGGATTAAACTCTGATGTTAAGTCCAAACTGAGGATCTGACTTCTTCCTCTCTGCCTGAACGTGACTTTCTCAACACGCTAAGCTTGATTTTCGTCTGGAGTGACCCAACTCAAGTATCAGAGACAGCTGCTGCACTTTAAACGAGACGGCATCAGATATTCCGTAGTCTTCTGTTCAAGGCAGAAAACTGAGAAGAAGTGAGAGGACGGCATCACCTTGAATATCAGCAACACGCAGCATTATCACATGTATCATTCTCCTTTTAGGAAATACACTTTTTCCAGTTTTACCCTGACATCCTTCCACCTCAGTTTGAGTTCTCCTGTGAGCTCGAACACACACAAAGTGATTGTGAATGCCATTTCAATAAAATAACCCCTTTTTTTGGAGTGAGACTGTCATAAATGGAGCTGCATTATTCTGAACCTCCATTGTGCGAAGTGAAAAAAGCTGCGAAATGAGTACAAAAGTACGCCGAAAATCAACGAAACTTGAAGTCTTTGTACATTCGGTGCAACCTTGGCCCTTTTTGAAATTCAGCCAAGCTCTGGATCTGAAATCTTTGAAAATACGAAAAGAAAAAAATGCATTCAAGGTCTGAGGAATATGTGAGAGGGAAAAAAAACAGTTTGGAAGCTCAGAAGTCATATTTGGGGACCGACACGTGACAGTTAGAAAGTTTGCTTTTGACTTTTTAAAGCTGCAAACTAAAAACTGATTAAATTAACAAAGAATGGCCCTTTAACATGGAGATGCATCATATTATTCTTACTATACTATGACAGACTGGAGAATGCGTTTTCTTTCTCAGCGGCTTTAAACAATTCAAAACCTTGAATAAAATCTCTTTGTTGAGCATGGAAACACGCGCCTTTGTCTTTCCCCTCAGTCACTATGATTTGTGTTAAAGGAATGAGGAGTCGTTGATGGCCATGGTTGTAGATTTTAAGCCAGAGACGAATGGGATAGCTCCGAAAGCTCCAGAACACAAATCACAGATGTGGACGAATGCCACCCCACCCTAAAAAAAAAAAAAAAAAGAAGCTTGAAGCTAAGGGGCATCGGCGGGAGAAGATGAATGTAGCAGCTGTAAATCAGGAGGGTTTTACGCATCCCTTTACACCTGAAAAGTCAGGAGGAGTGCTGGTGTCGTTGCGGGGAGAGACCATTTGAAAAATATGACACCGTCCTGAAAGATGAACGTGGGATTTTGCATTAAGTTCCACTCAGTTGAAGTTTCTTCTGTCACGGAGCATTGTGCTGCTATGATTTTCAAGCTGCTGCAGTCACTTCAAATCAAATCAAATCGGGGGACGATTTGCTCGATCTTGTTTAAACTATAGAATTCAAGTGACACTGCTGCCAATGAGAGCTCCCGAGTACGTTTTCTTTTCACCTTTTCTTTTTCTTCCAGTGTTTCGTGTCTGTTGGGGCCAGTTGTGACGAAAAACGCACTAAAATTGAACAGATATTGTGACTAGTTTGATAATATTCTCTTGTTTAATTGTAAGTGGTAGAAATAAGTGCAGCCAAGTGTTGTGGGAGTGTGTAATGTTTTTCTACAGTATCAGAGGACCTTGCTAATGCTTAGTGAAGAGCCCATATTTAGACGTTGTTACTTTAAAAAAAAAGTATTTAGAAAAAAAGGCACAAGATGATAGTTGGCTGCTACAGTGATTCAGAATTCCAACGCTGGTTTAAGAAAGCAGCCAACAAACCAACAACTCACAGCGAGGCCAGATGACCCAATATACAGGCAATCCTTTGCAGATCAAGTCGGAGGTGGCAGCCATGCTCCCGTAAGCCCCGACGTATCCCTCTCAATTCTGTCCCCCTCACTGTCTCATTCTGCTTTGTTTCTTCTGCGGGGTTTCTTTGTCCTGACCTTAAAGTTCTGCTCACTTGTCTAACTTTTTTTCTTCTACTTCTATGACTTCTTCTTCTACTACTACTTCTTCTTCTACTACTACTTCTTCTTCTATCAAGCTGTTTTTATCGTGTTCAGTATTAAAAACGGACGCCCGCAGATAAATGTCCGCCCAAGGTAAAAAAATGAAACAGTTTACAAAAAAATCAATAAAAAAGTTGGATGGAAGAACCTGTGACATTTCAATATACATAACATATTAAAGAAAAACATGTAAGAAGAACTCATTTTCACACATCTGAGTCGCCTGTGCACCCAGTTTTATTAGCATCTGTTGATTTGATGGATTGGACCACTTCTCTTTAGGAGAACACTGCACAGGATGAATCCATCCAGACGAAATCAAAGCCGTGTGTTAATTTGGAACTTTCACCTCTCTGTCATCCAAAGCAAAAAAAAAGAAAAGTGGGGGCCACATGTGCTCTGATCAAAGAAAAAAGTAGAAAAAAGTGGAGCCTTTCTGATGCCCGTGCGCAGAGGTGGGCAGGCCATTAGGAATGCAGAGAAGGGACAGGGTTTCGGATTAATCCCGGAGAACGACTGGAGGAAATCAATGAGGTAAACGCTGGCTGTGATCCCGACAGGCGAGGTGGACGCTCGCAGAGGTGACTCGAAAAGAGCGTGCTTTTCTGCATCTCCCCTTCCCGCCGTTGCTTTTGCTTCCACAGTCCCGTGGAGACGTCGCGAGGGATGATTTAAGCAGGGGCTGAAGGCTCTGCAGAAGAGTTGTGGACCCGTGTCCAGGCTCTGGTTGTGGAGTGACAGAGGGTTATGGTGTTGCGTTCACTCCACTGTCCATTAAAAACAAAAAAAACCCACACGGGGACTCACATACCGAAAATGCGCTCATATATTTGGTCGATTTTATATCTTGTTCTTTCAAACTCAGCACATTCCCGTTCTTGAGCTCTCAGTTTATTCCCTTTATATTACTTCTGACAGAAGCAATGAATCTAAAACTGCCTTTAGGATTTTAGAGGGATATTTGTTCTAAAAATTGTAAGTCTAAATAAGATGGATGTGTTCCCTTTAGTTCCATTCAGTTCCATTCCGTTCCTTTTTTGCTTAATTTGTGGTGGAGCAAAAGGTCCATGTAATCAATCCATTTTTATAAGTGCATTTATAAAGCAAAGTAACCTCTGCCCCGTATCCAATTAATTTGTTTCTGGATGAAAATAGACATGTTCAGATTGCGAGATTCAAATTCCAGAAGTTTGATGAGGACTGATAAAGTTCTCAAACCCAATCAACTTGAGTACGTAATTTGTTTGTTTTGGGAAAATATAAAAAATAATTTGATCAGGAGTGAGAAAAACATAGATTGGATGATGTGGATGATGACAGAGAGAAAGACGATTTTAGGGCCTTAGATGTTCATAAGACTAGAAAAAGGTTTTAAAACCTTCTGAAGAATTTAGGTTCCATTGATCCAAAATCATAGATTATGACAAAACATGTATTTTTTAAATTTAATTTAGTTTGTTGGCTGGCTGTAAGCCAAACAAAATGGTTTAAATAAGAAGCTATGTGTTCGGAGAATGATAAACACTCCACTCCAGCTCAAAGCCGCATCTCACGGTGGTCGAAGTTGACCTATTCTGCTCCACCTCAGAAAGAATAATTTACCACCACTGATGGAACAATAAATCCAGAGAGTTGGGGCAGGTTCTCAGCCTTCCGGGCCACAGTAATCCTCAGAGCTTGATGGGATTCTTCTTGGATCTTGAAGCCGAGAGAGTGCGAGTCCCTGGCCGGTCGTTAGAGTCATCGGTCAGTCGAAGGATCCAGTGTGTGAGCGGCCGGGAAATTTTCCCAGCTTGTTTTTTTCCAGTTCGACATAGACGGCTTCCTGTACTCCTCTCTGAAAAACCATCAGCCTCCTGTGTCCAGAACGTGGTCATGGCCTCCCTCAGGTGGAGGTGAGCTGTCTTGACCTGAAGTTCTGGCTCTCCTACGGTTTGGGGGTTATTCTTGGTGTCTTGTCCCCGGGGTGGACTACTCTCTGTCTGATGTCTGGTTGTCTGTACTGTATCTGTATCTGTATTTCTGGGAACTGCCCGCCACACATGGAATCACAACATGTTCTTTCCTGTCCTTCCTTTCTTCTCGGACAGCGTTGTCTTCTCTGAATGACCCGGCTGATAAATTCAGAAGTTTGCCATCAAATTCCAGCTGAGGACGACACGAGGACGACGTCTGTCAATTACCTCTCGGAATAAAACTCAGATCGTTCACCGAGATGAAACATACCTTCAGTGTGACGTTTTGGAACAGCCACTTTGTGTTCTTTATTCAAAAGACAACCAGGATTGACCTGAAAGAGGGAGTTTGTGTGAAGAATCCCACCAACAACTTCGGAGTACAAGTCTTTCAATGGGATCATAATCAGCTTTACTTCCTATCCCGGCTTTTGTTCCTCAGTTTAGATAAGATATATCAGTTTGCACATATACTCTCTGTATTATGTCTGTGTTGTGCTGTGCTCTGTTCCATGTTTGAAGTTATTTGAGTTTTGTGTTTTTGTCGGATTTTCCGACCGCTCTTCCACTTGCTGTTGTTTGTTTTAATGTTCTGTTATCCCCCCCCCCCCTGCCCTGCTCCCCGCTGAAGAAATAGCTTTCCAGCCGCTCGCAGCGAGATTCCTCGTGTTTTTGCTGAGCGGGCAGAAGCGTGGCGCATAAACAAATCAAAGGTTTATCAGGTGATCGTCGTAAACTATTCGAACTGCATTGGACCAAACGAAACATTTACCACTTGAGCTTTAACATGAGAAAATCTGGGGCATTTACTGTATATGTACCAAAGAGAATTCCTGAGTTTTTACAGGAGTAACGGTCAGTTATTTAAACCTGATCACAATTTTAGAGCGGCTGGTTTCTCACCGGAGTCGGATTCATTCAGACACATTGTTTTTGGCATTTAAACAGACAATGCTGTTTTTAATCTTCATTTCCTCTGCTTTGCGCTCCTCGGATTCCATTTCTCCACTTTCCCTCTTTGTCCCTTATCACACCTATTTCCTACCTCTTGCATTTTTTATCCTTTTTTTCCCCATTCCTCCCTTGATCTCATGCTCTCCCCACAGCTCTCCACTTTTTTCCCTTCATCTTTTGATATTATTCATCTTTCGTTTTGGCTCCTTTGACTTTCCTTTCCCCCTACATTATTTTTTCTCCTTTTCTTCGTTTGCTTTTCACATAACCTCCTCCTCCTCTTCTCCCCCCCCCCTTCCTTTTTGTACTTCTCTCCCCTTCCCCCACACAACTATCTCTGAGTCTCACCAGTCGTTTATGCCTCCTCGGTGAGCGCTATTACAGCATCACTTTGCATTTAGATAACCATCACCTCACCACCCCAAATTGGTCCGGAGCAGGAGGAGGGGGATAAAAAAAAGACAGGGGGAAGGCGAAGCGCGATGAGGGGTCTTTTGACACGAGGATGAGGGGTAAATGATATTGAACAGGCCAAATCTTTCCAGGAGAAATAATTGCACCCGGCTTGGATGGTACCACATGGGGACATCCGAGGTGAAATACAGACAAACAAGTTCAGTCAAAGCAATTATGATCAAAACCTCCTTTTTTCCCTTTAAAACTGCCTCTGACTGTTTCTCCCATCATGCAACAAACAGGCCTCCTTCCTGAATATCTCTCTTCTGTTGTATCACTGCAGTTGTTTCAACTTCTCATGACCAAGAAGCTCCAAAAAATTAGACTTCTGGTAAGAATGTGGAAGATATGATGGTGATTTCAACAATAAAACAAACCACATGTGCTCGTTTTTGTTTCCGTTTCGGCTAAAGACAAGCCAGTTCAAACCCTCCACAAAATGCTATAGCATGGTAATGATCTACATCATCATCTTCTCGGGTAATGGACATAAAACAAAGGACCTCCACAGTCACGGTCTGTCTGGTTTAAAGCAGAAGAGTTTGGTTTGCTTCTGGGAAATGGCAGTTTGGGTTAGAGTACACTCTTAAATAGTTTTGAACGTACACTGCTGCAACCCTGAAGTCAAACATGCCCACATTTCTATGAGTTTTCCTGAGTTTTTGGTCTCATGATGGGAGAATAGGACTCCTTCTCCATCGAAATCCGACGGCTGTCTGATCTGGAAGAAGGTCTGGGCTCTGCGGGGGCAATTTCGCCTGTGAAAACGATGCCTCGCTGCTTCCCAGAGCCACTCGTTCACAGTCTGAGCCAGATGAATCCTGCCATAGTCACCTTGTAAATTAACCACATCCCCAAGTGAATAAAACTAAATGAGAACAAAATATTGATGGGAGTTATTGATATTGATGAGACAATGCTTGTTCGGCTGAGCAAATTTTTGGAACACAGAATTACTCGACTTAAATCTGAACAACTGAAGCACCCCCAGGTTGAAAATGTTTTAATTGATAAGCCTCAAAATGATTTACCCAGTTCTCTTCACACTGAGTGAAACTAATAAACACTGTTTTTGTGTTTTCATTGGATTTTCTTGACGATTGACCTCTTCTCTTCATCAAGAGTGACAGTACGTCTTTATTCATCCCGTTTTGATCATGTTTTGGATCTGTAGTTTTGCTCCAGACCAGAACTTTGACCACTCTCTGGCTGCAGATGTCTTCTCTTACGCGGTTGTTCAGGACCAGTTAGGGTTAAATAACTTGATGTCAGCTGACACAAATCTCAACAGCTCCTTTCTAACTATTTACTTCATTTAAGCTTTGACCTTTAGACTTCCTGTTTGTCCAAGTATTTACTTGTCTGTCCACTGGCCTGGCAGAGTATGTCAGCAGTCACATCTTTTACATTAGAGCTAAATCGTCCCTCGGCCCTCTTTCGGTTACCATGGTGAGACCGACAGAGTACATCTCCCAACTGTTTTCATTGCCTTTATGTCAGGCTAAAAGGGACTTCTAAAGAAGCCCTAACGGCCTTTCATCTGCAGGTTTTTCTGTATGTTGACAGCCCATTACGTCGGTTCGCCTGGTGCTGAATGTGACATCAGCTCATAAATGAGCATGCCAGGACTCGTACGTTACATACAATCAATGCCTTACATTAGGCCACAAAAGAAGTTCCCTTCTAACCTTTAGGGAGCACAACATGCCCGAAAAAAAGGAGGAAAAGATCAACTGAATGTCATATTTTTGCAGTGAAACATGGAAACACCATTCAGTCTCAACCCAAAATACAAACTTTACTTTACTTTATCGATCACCTAAACAAGGTTATGTGTTTTCAGTATACAGCAAATAAAAAAAAATAAAAAAAATCTGTGAGTCTCCTCAAAGAAAGCTATTGCCCTGAGCAGGAGTGACCTCTTGCACCGATCTTAATAGAAGAGGAGCTGAATAAGATCCTTCTTTATGGTTTGTTCAGCTTCTTTGACACATTTGCTCTGATGCTGCTGCCCCGAATGATGGCTGCAAAGATAATTGTGCTCTCCACCACTGTGCTCCAGGAAAAAAAAAACAACAGGCACCATCCTGCTGCACATATTATAATAAGGACATTAGCCTCTGACAACATAATAGAAAGCGAGAAATCACAATAATCTCAATTGTTTTGCTCAGAGTGACGATGCCGTGACCTTTCCTCGCCGTTCTACAAAGTGCAGAGTCGTCTAATTATTTCTGCAAAAGACAGCTCTCAGACTTGATGGACTAACTCCAGAAAAAATAACGAAGGAACCGCGGTACAGTTTTTCTCGGAGACCAATGTTTTTCATTAACTTCGGGTAGGCAAAGAGCACACGAGTCAGCCCCGAAAACAGAAGAGCAGTTTTATTTCCCCAGTCATTCCCGCTCAAAAGAAAGGTTTTAATTCCATCTTCGGCTGCTTTTACGGTGAATTTTACAAGCATTTTCAACGTCCCTCCTAAAAAAAACGACGAACAGATGAATATCCCTGTGAACGTGTGCACTAAATGCTTTTAATGTAATGGATGGTTCATATTTGTAATCTTCCCGATAAGATGGCAACACGACAACCCAACACGAGGCAAAAGTTTAAAACAAGACCCCCTGCCAGTCATTTGGGGACAAAAACAAAGCATAAATATTTCACTGAAAGCCATTCGGACCAGCAGTTTGCTCACAAAGATTACATTAATTCATTACGAGTGAATAGAAGCTAGTTTTCCACATTGTGGTGTCATTGTTGAGCAGTGTAGTGTGAACAAGTAAACCGTGGTATTTGGAAAATGCCCTTTTGAGCTTGAATCTCTCGGCGGTGTGTAATTATATTCTATCTAAATAGATTTACAATGTAAGCAAATGAATGAAAATGCAGCTGAAGAGCAGCGTGGGGTGAAAATGTGATATGGGAAAGGAATGAAAAGGGACCAATAAAAAGGAGCAAAGAAAAGCTGCAGTGCTGCAGATTACCAGTATTAACAGTCCAGCTTCTTTTTTTCCCCCCCGAAGATTAATTGAAACAATACGAACAAAGGCCCCGCATTTTTTTTCGAATTTTTTTTTTTTTTTTTTTTTTTTACTCTTTCTCCCGCTATTATTTATTGGTGTCTTCGCTCGCGCACTTTCAAAGGTTGAAATCTCCCGGTTAGCCGTAACATCAGCCGTCAGCCTCCCCCTGCTGCTCATCACCGGCCCTGGCTGTAATTACAGCCGTTTTCCAGAAAAGACAAAAGGAGGAAGCCGGAGAGAAGCTTTGGCCTTTTAGCCCCGCGTGTGTGGTTACACCTGTGCTGTGCGTGTGGGCGTGCATCACGGGTGAGACGGGGGATCAAGCAGGGACAAAAACAGGACCAGAGAAACATGGTCATCCTTTGAGCCGCTGCACAAAAAAAAAAAAAAACACCCACTTTCTCTTTTTCTCTATTTATCCTCCATCTCCCTGATTGCACGAGTCCTTCTCTTCTCTCGCTGTCTTTCTCGATCCTTCTTTCCCCTCTTGGCTCGTTTCTCTTTCTCCATCTCCTCCTTTTTCCTTTCCCTCTCCATAATTGCCACTGCATTTGCTCTCTGTGTCGAGTCGAACATCACAAGAATCTCTGTGATTTTGTCACTGATCAAAGACAAATAACAAAGAGAGAGAGAGACACGTGAGGCAAAACAAACTCACACAGAGCAAAGAAAGAGAAGAAAAAAAAGCCTAATCTCTCCACACACACACACACGCACACACAGATACACAAACCTTAACTATTAAGCGTAAAATGGAGGGAAGTTGAGTTGATGTCTTTAAAAGCTGAGGGGGGAAAAGAAGACAGAAGAAGAACAGAGTTTTTTTTTTTTTTTATATGGTTAATTAGCTCCTTTTTCAGGCAGCTCTCTGTGGAGATTTTAATTATGATTTGGCATCAGTCGGCGTTTGTGGAATGAAATGGACGTTGTTGATCAAAGCTCTGTTGGAAGGTGGCTGAGATGGAGGGAGATTGAAGCCAGTCGCAGAACGGAGGAGAGGGTTTGTGGAGCTGGTCAGCGACACGCTGACAAGCAGCTCCAATCTCCGTCTCAGCCCTCCGAATCTTCTCATACAGGAAAAAACCCTGACATTTTTTAAAACAAATGTCTGTGCTTTTTCTTTCTCCACCCTGTTGGCAGAAGGTGGAACGGTTTAGAGGCTAATGCGTTTGTGGATTTTTTTGGAAATCAGCGTGACACCGATGGACAAAGCTTGATGTTTCCTAATTTTGTGTTCTTAGCTGGACGACATTTTTCGTGTTTTACTGTGGACTCTGAGGACAATGTGCTATGACATTAAGAGATGTGGACAATCCCCGTTCCATGTGCTTTAGAGCATTCGCTTGGCTGAATGTACGAGGTTACATGAGGTTATCCTATTTTCTCATGATGAGAGGTCGAGGCTGTTTTGCTCTCGTTCTTTCCAGCATTCTGAACGTCGACTGCATAATTCCAATGATCTAATGAATGACGAATAATCTATTCATCCATTCACAAATGAGCTAACAATGCTCCATCTGAACATTGCTTCATGTTTCATGCCCCTAAATGGACATCCAGTGTGTTATTTTCACCCTTTAATTGTTCGCCATTACTCACAATTTAACTTATTACCAAATAAACACTTTTAAAAAATAAATTTAGATATGTGAAATATTGTCATATTAATCAACAAAGTTATTCACTTAAACTTAGCTAAGCAACTAAGCAACATTGAAGTCCAGTCTTAATATTGTGAGTATGTGATTAAGTCTGTAAGCGTGTTTACTGCTTGTAAAATGTCTCCTTTAAGGCTGCATAAAAAACTGAGTTATATAATGATTTAATTTTTAAAAATCTTCATTAAATGGTAATACAGAAGAATCTCGACTGAACTCTGCTTGGGTTTTTAGCTTGTTTTGGCTGCATGTTCCTGTTTATGCCCTGCAGCTTTAATCTTTTACCTTTTCCCATGTTGACTTTTGTGGCGTTTAATCTTGTTTTGTAGCTGTGAAGGTACCTTTTTCCAGCATGTAAAGTACATCGTATTAACCATTAATGCTAAAAACATTGAATGTTAGAGATAATGCTGGCTGGCCTTTGTGCCTTCTGTGCCATTCTAATTTGTTCACCAAGACTGTTATGTCCATTCTGCCGTGAATCTGGGGATGAACATGACATTATCGGCACAGCAGAGTTAATTCAAGTCACTTTTTTTCCAAACACTAAAGGCCAATACATGATTCCATACCCTCCAGTTCTGCAAAAAGGTAAAACACACATCCAGATATATGTTGTGTGCTCATGTTTTCCCCATATCAAACTAATTTTAGTCTAAAATCTACCTTTGGGTGTCTTTAATCCCTCCATATGAGGCTTTTTTCTTCTTCATTTGTGAAAGTTCCATCTCTGAGTCGAGCCCTGAGACCAACGTGAAGTCACCTACCCAACCATCCCCCCCTCGCAATCAGAAAAAAAAAGCTTGGGAGTTAGCAGAAAGGATGTTCACACAAGCAGACACATGCACATGGGCATGCACACACGCAGTAATCCGAGCAGAAAAGTATCATCGGTGTAACCACATCCTTTTCCTCAATGTGGAGAGGAGGAACCTGACACCCCATTGTCCTATACGAAAACTCCCAAGTCATCACTAATATGGGCAGGAATATCAACATTTAATATGCACAAGGGGACTGCAGAGGTCACTGCCCGGATGGAGGATGAAGAAATGCTGCACAAATTCTTCCGGATGAGCAGAAATTCTCCTTTGTGGATCAGATCTCAAACCGCTCGTATCTGTGAGCTGCAGGACTGAGAGCACATTGGGATAAATACAAGTCGGTGCTATTGTAATTGGTCTCACTTATCAAAACGCCTGCTGAAAGTTTCCATAGGTTGAAGCAAAAATGCACACCAACACTGGCCCTTTTTGTTGGATTTGATTTCGACATAAAAAGTTAAAGATATCGGTGATTATTTTTTCAGTTTCTACACGGCCAGAATTCACAAAGGCTGATGTCACCATGTGATCCGGATGCCTGACGCTTTTAGCAAAACCACTAAACTCAAGGCAATACGAGCTAATCACCCTGGTTCCTAAAAAACCCAGCTTTGTTTGCTCATTGTGTAATAAATACCTTTAAGATTTAGAAAACTGTTAAGATGCTTTCAGGATTTAGAGCCATGAACAGGCTCAGTGTGAGAAGTCTGCAAAGGTTGGTTGCGATTGCATACAAAAACATCAAGACATTTCGCTTCAGGCTGACCTGGAGCCATTGGATTTTAGAGTATGCTGCACACTCATGGGCAAACTCTAAACAAGACACATGCACGGAAAAGTAGAACAATACCAAACCATTCTTTACAAAACTTTCATAGACTCAGACACACTCTGTCTGGGATCTCATTCTGTAGATGCAGAAACCCAAAGCAGAGGTCACTGAGTTTTCACTCTTTTGCAAGAAAATAAAGCCCTGAGCGGATAGAACCTCCACCAAAAAAATGGTGGAGGTTTAATCTTGGCGTCTGTGTTTGGAAGTGGAGGCCCTGAATGCATCACAGGTTCTAAATATACCCATGTCAGGTTAATTGATGATTATGCATCTTCTGCAGCTATACGTCTGAGCCACTGGGTTCTCTTTGTGTTATCACACTGATGAACTGGCAGCTTGCAGCCTACAACAACCTTAGATGTGCAAATGTGTTCATTTTCTGTAGTTTTTCTGAACCTTAAAGTCTGCAAACGGATAACTTCAAGATACACTTTATTGAGGAATGTACAGGAAAAAAACTGTAAACAAGTTTTCCTATTCAAATGGACTCACTTTACAACAGGGGCCATTTTTAAACTAACCTATATCTGTTTAGTTTTTGAGGGTTTATGAGGGGCATGCAAATGGAGAAAAAGATTAATCAGTCCGAGCTTCATTTGTGACGTTGACTGTTGTGATGTTTATGTTTCATCACCACTGACTAACAACTCTTGACCCACATTAGTTCAATACAAGTTTGTTATTCAAGGATTCGTGTTTGTTTTTTTGTTGTCTGAAATAAAAGGGAAATAAAAGTTTCCTTTAAAAAAGTCTTCTTAATTAGCCGCATATGGCAGCAGTCCTGTATGAAGTGGCCAGTACTGCAGATAGAAAAATGATTTGTTAAGTTTCTCAGGAGCCGACCTTCAGCTTCGAAAGTAATTGAATAGAAGCGCAGACGCACGCGCACACGGGCGCGCGCGCGCACCACAACTCCTCATGTGCAGATCTGCGAGCGTGGACATGCGCACTTTTCCTTTTCACCCGGACTGAGAACTAGGAAAAAGGGACACCCAGAAGCGCAGACGGCGCGCAACTCCGCACGCGTAATGACGCAATGAATCAGGCCGAACCGGGACGTTCCCATGTCCAAAATCAAGACACCTCGCGCCGTATCATTTATGATCTTTTACAGGAGTGCAAAACACGAAGGAACCGTGGACTGAAACGGATCCAATGCTGCCACCCATGCGCACCGCGCAGTAGTGCGTCTGTCAGGGGTGAGGCCAACAGGCCGCCAGGGGGCGCAGTGCTGTCGCCAACCTCTCCTTCCTCCCCTCTCTCTCTCCCTCTCCCTCTCTCTCTCTCCTCCTCTCTCAGCCTCAGCCGGGGGATGCCGGAGCCCTTCTGCAGCTCCCCGTCTCATTCACGCTGCGCGCTGCTCTCCTGTGCGCACGGACCCGCGGAGCGGAGCTTTTGGAAAACCGGTTCTGCTGCTGCTGCTGCTGCCTGTCTGACAGCCGAGCGGGGATGGACTCCTCTGCTGCCGCAACCCTGACATCTTAAAAAGAACAACAACCCAAAAAAAAAATCCTATTTATATCTATTTTTTCAGAAAAAAACATGCCAAGTTGGAGGAGCGCAAATGACAGCTTTATCAGTAAGTACCGCAAAAACTTTTTGCTGGTCGTTCATCAGTAACCCACCCCCCCCCCCTCAAACCTCCCCACAACCTCCCCTTACATCCGAAATGTTGGTGGCATTCCTCTCCTTCTCCGATCTCTTCCTCTTTCTTCGTCTTGTCTTCATTCGCCGAAAGCCTCTCTGTTGACTTCGCCCGGTGACCAGATTACGCACGGACCGAACCTGAGCTGCGGGGGGAAAAAAAGGGTTTCGTTTGATTTTTTTATTCTAATTTTTAGCGTTTCGAATGATTTCTCCAGCTTTGGTTGCGCACAAGCGGCTGCGCGCGGGTTGCAGATGGAATATCCCCAATACGACTGAACGGTGGCCCTTTTTTTTCTTCTTCTTCTTTTTTTTGGGGGGGGATGAATGGCTCAAGTTGATGAAGGTGGAGAAGTGCTTTTGCTTTTCACCGTCTGCGGGATTTTTTTTGGGGGGCCCTAAAGCGGCGAGGTGAACGCGGGCTGCTGGCTGTTCATCAGCCTTCAACTCCCACATGCTTTGAGCTTTGGTGCGTTTTAGTGCGTTCAGAATGCTGTCGCAGTCTTATATGGGGTGCCGTGAAACGAGCACCAGCCTCTAAAGCCTTTGCAGAGCACACCAAAAAAAAAAAACCCACGGAGAAGATAGGTGCGCACTAAATGTGCCAAATAGAAATGCAAATGAGTATTTTACAAACAAAAAAAATAAGACAAGAGGTGAGCTTTGGAGACCAACTTCTGTTTTGCTGTGTAATTCTCAGTGTTTTTTTTATCCAGTCCAACCCTGATAAGCATGGTTTGAATGTATGTTGTTGAGTGATCTGAGAACTTCTGGGGTGTCGCATTTTGGTTGAATAATGACCCCCCCCCTTTTCCCCTTTTTCATCCACTTTGTAAGCACCCGCCGTCGTTTGAAAGTCAGATCGTGCTCTTGACAGTTTTGTGTCACCTTTTTTTTGGTTTCTCCTTGCCATGCGTAGGTGCAGCAGCTGGGCTGATTTTGACAGACAGTCGGCAAGGAGCCACCAGTTTGGCAGCAGAGTACACAGGGAAAAAGGAAGAAGGGGGAGGGGGGGGGGGGGGGGGGGGTTCTCTTTATGTGATTTGTTTGCACAGGAGAAAATAAGAGCCTTCTCTTTAGGATATTCTGAACATCATCGGCCCCCTTTCTGTTTACCTCTTTGGGAGGAATCTGTGGGGATGAGTGTGTGTGAGGGAGGAATGGAGGAGAAGAAGGGATGAAGGGGGGGGGGGGTTCTCTCCTTCTCTCCTTCTCTTTTAAGAGCCCACTGATGGGGGGCAGAGAGCCCGAGCATCACCTCCCTGTTCGGACACAGGCTAATGACCGGGGGAGCATATTAGTTTGTGTTTCACCTCCCCGGGGCTGGAGTTTTTTTTTTTTTGCCTTGAATTAATCACAATCAGAAAATCTTGATGGTAGCGGTGTGCTGCCTTTACCCTAATCACCCACTTTATTCATGGGGTCTTTTATTATTAATTTGTTCTAGGAGGATACGGTCCTTTTTATTTTTTATTTTTCCTGGTCATAATGAGCCAATCTTTGTGTGGGCTCTGCGTCCAGATCTTTCCGGGGTTAAAGGGAACTTCATGCATATGAACAGCATTTGTTTGAGACTTTATTAGTTGGATTACATTTGAATAGCGCGAGACAGAAGCTTTGCTGGAAGCTGTAGTGTCCCAGGTACAGCAGAATATTGCGTTTTTTCGATTTTTTACATAGCTTTATAGACATATCTCTGTATTAAAATGATCCTTTTCTCTTTTTTCTGGCAATTATCTTGAACCTTTCCATTCTGTTTTCATTCATTTATTGCTGAGTGCGCCTGTGCTGCGTGGAGCTAGCTTTGACTTTGAGTTTTTATGAGCTGCGTTATATGTGAGGGTGGACTCTGTGGGCTCACCACCTTGCCCGTATAGTGGGGAGGGTTTTATTTGGGTGAGAGCAGCAGTCGCCACAGGGATCGTGTATGTGTGTGTGTGTGTGCGTGTGTGTGTGTGTGTGTGTGTGGGTCTGGTGGGAGCCTTGTGTCTGTGCTCTCTGCTCTCAGCGGCTCAGACCCCGGCTGAGATGAGAGCGGCAGACGATCGACAAAAAACCCCCCCCCCACAGCTCCGCCGTGCTTCATACCTCGAGTGCCTGGAACAAATTAGGCCGGGAGGAGAGAAGGCAGCCGGGTGACAATAAAGCATATTGATAAAAAAAAACAAAAAAAACGTTTAAACTTATTTAGTCTGAGCAACGCCAAGAAGGAAAAGGGTGGGCCGTCATCAAATATCCACAGGATGTAATGAAAATGACATTAAGATGAGCGTTTTTTTTGTTTTTTTTCTACTCCGAAATCTGCATTTAAATACAGTTTAGGCCTCTGTGGGAGCTGAAGTGCCACGCGCTCTCCCCTCGGCTGATGACGAGGCCCGCCAAGTAAACTGATATTTCGCCGCAAAAACACCCGTTTGAATCCGGCGAACAATAAGTCTGATTCGACTTCCCGCGTGAATCAGCGAGCCCGACGGCCTCACGGAATGCTCCAAGATCAAGTAACGCAGTTACAGACTGCAAATGAAGCCTCTGCAGATTTGATAAGAGAGTTCCATGTTCAGATTTTAGATGTGCAAAATCCCCACTCGGGCTGCATATCGGGTTAGAGCCAACAGGGGTTTAGCATTCTTCTCTTTAAAGGAAGGTTTCTCTGTCAGTCTTTAAAACAATGCCAGTGAAGTAAAAATGTTTCTCAGAGCAAAGGGAGACATTTTGTTTTCTGACCTGTTTTGCATCATATTCCCACCCAAATGAAACAGGATAATTCCAATACAGATAGCATGCAGATACAGATAAGTCATTTCCCGATAGATGAATGCTTGTTTATTCAGAGTTGGCCTTGTTGGACATTGACACAGATCAAAAAGTTAAAGTATCGTTTCATATTTTCTCACACAGACTGCAAACAGAGAGCTTTCTGTACGATTTTATCTAAAAATTGACACGAGTTGAGTCTTCAAACCAGTAAATACGAGGGCAGAAAGTTGACTCGGCCTTTTAGAAGACATCATTTGAATGAGGGGTATGGACTGTAAACATTTTAGGTGAAAAGCAATGTCTCCTGTGGTTGAGTTTTTGGCTTTGCGATCATGATATTTTGTTGCTCCTGTACTCCTTATATAACTTGGCCACCACATGTTAGCCCAGGAGTGATAAAAAATGGACTTATGGGTAAATTAGTCATGTTAAAACTGCTCAAAGGGCTGATGATAGCAAAGCTGCAGATCTTAAAACGGTGATTTATCACAGAATAGCATCCATCAGACTTTGGGGGGATTAGCTACATTTTTTCTTTCAGACTCATCCAGAGAAAAAGACTTTACATTTTCATTCTTAACAAAAACAGACGTACGAAGAGGCTGAGGAATGAGGGGGTGACGGCAAAATCAAAAGAGAAGGAGAGAGAAGTGACGAGGCTTTTAAGTCTGTGGCAGCTTTTTGATGCAGTGAAAGGCCAACGCCGGTGAAACGGGGATGGGGGGGGGCAAACACTCACTCCCTCATTTGAGAAAAAGGCTGCCAGAGAGCGTTTTGACTCGTCTCCACCTGGATTCAGAAAAGTCGTGGATGATTTCCCATCCTTGTGCGAACACACGGATGATTCTCCCTTTTTTTTTGTTTTTGGCGGCAATTAAGAGAACTTCGGTGCCCGTTTTCCTTTGTTGGAGGTAGGTGGGCTTCCTCTTCCTGGGAATATTGGTCCAATCAGCTAGCCCCTTGTTCCTCCTTCGCTCACCCACCCTCAGACATCCTCCCTTTCCCCCCTCCCTCTCCCCTCGTCTCCTTGTGTATATTTAGTGCCGGCCGAGGTCAAAGTTGGAGAGCTTCATTCTTGTGTTTTTTTTGTGTGTTTTCTTTCCCGTACATGGCTTTCAAATGCAGATCCGTCTTCTCTTATCTGAGCTGCTGGTTTGGCTTTTCCCTGGGTTGTGAAGGGAAAGGGGAGATGAGTGAAATGCTAAAAAGTGGAATTATGGCTACATTAAAGGGATGGATGCAGGCTATAACTCCTGGGCATCTCGTACCTCCTTTGAAGGCCAGTTTGTTTTTCCTTAGAGACGTCTTTTTCTTTTACTTTGCGCATCAATTCAGATAATACTTATTCAATCCACACATCGAGATTCGAGGGACAAAAGCTGTTGGTGAAAAAGCCACTTTTTCAATACATGTATAACTAAAATAGTTTGACAGTTGGGGGGAAAGATTTAAACGGAAAAAGGGGCAGATTATGAGGTCGTAAAGTTGAGAGGGAGTGGGGCTGAGACGGGTCGGCAGAGGTCTGGGAAGGTGAAAGTGATAATATACGGACGGTGAGCTCGTCCGCTCGGTGAGAGACGGAGGTCAAGTGTCCAGATCAAAGAGCTTTACAGAGACAAGGGTCAGAAAAGGCGAAATGGGAGGCTGAGAGTGGATGTCACGTCTCCCTCTACCTTTCGGGCAGTTTGATTTGGAGCAGTCTTAGCTAATGAGAGGTGGACATAAAGCTGATATGAAACCATTAATGTAAGTTTTGTTATTTCAAAGCCGCTGTGTAGGTTTAAAGAAACAAGCGGGAGAACGCGAGAGGACGAAAAGGCAAGTAGTGGAGACTGTGTTCCCAAACGGTGTTCTGCAGTGGAGCTGAACCTGAGGAAGTGGGATGGAGAGGGGGAGGGGAGGGGAGGGAGGGGGTTTACTGGGGTTGAGGTTGTGCAATTCTTATGCTAACCCTCCTGGAAGTGATTAGAGTCTCCAAATGGTGTGGAGAGAAAGGGATACTGAAAGACAGAGGTGAGGAACGAGGACTAGCAGGATGCTGCACAGGCTCTCCCACCTTTCGGATTCTGGTTTAATTTTTCTCGGCATGACTCGACTAATCTCAAACTTTTTTGGGCCACTTCTGGCAGTTGTGTGTATCTGTGTGTGTGTTGTTTCATCCCTGCGTGACGGCTCCACCAGTGGGGAAACGGTCACCCCTTTATTTCTGTCCTTGTACTTGCTCCGAAAGCCCCCCCCCCCCAGTTAGCCAACTCATTTACGCATCCATTCATAGGATTTGTGGATTTCATTTGTGTGTAGACACAAATTGGCGACAAGCCGTGTGTGTGGTGACGCGGTGTCGGGCGTGTTTTAAACATTTATTTTCCTTTTTTTGTCTTAGCAAAGCGTCAAACGCTGCCACGGCTGTATGGGGGGACGAGGAAACAGCTCCTGTAACAGTTTTCCTCCTGTGCGATCCCGCACTGTCGTTGCTGGGTTGAAAGTGTTGTGCGTAAACGCTCCATCTGTCCCCCTCTAAGCCGGCAAAGAGCGCTTTACGGCCCGTTAAAGAAAACGCTCATAAATGGGGTTTCCCTCTGATCGGCAACACTCGTGAGAAGAACAAACTTCCTGTTGGTGGGGAGGTCTATATCCGAAGTGCCCACATCAAATTACAATTTCCAAACTCTTATCGGACTCCTGTTTTTGCTAACTCACTAGCCATCTTGAGCAGAGGTTTGTCGTCGGATTTGGGACCCCGGCTCAGAAAAAGCGAACGAGACGAATGGACTGGCTAATAGATGTGACCATTTCTGTGACCTTTTTAATTTTGCTGGATGCTGGACCTTCCCTGGGTCCGGCCCTGTCTGAACTTTACTGTGAAGGCCAGGATCGGAGACGGCGAGAGGACAGAAAGACGAGGCAGAAAATTCCGGTTTCGGGGGTGTTTCGTCATGCTGACGAGAGCCATTTACCGGCTGCTGAAAACTAGGAAGCTAACAGACTTTGTCATAGGTCTTGTGTTTTAAACATTCCGAGTCCCCCCCACCCCCAACCCCCCCCTTTCTCCCTCCTCCCAGTCCACCTCCGCTGTGAGGAAAGTGCATCGAAACGACAGGAATGACAGCTGAGAAGTGCTGAGTCATGCAGGACACTGGCGCTCCCTGCTCATCACACACACATACACACAACCTCCACACACACACACACAGACACACGCAAGCGGCCCCGTTTAATTTTCCTGAGTGCTCGGTGGGACACGGGCGCGCTGGCGTGCAGCGGGGTGTCGTAACGATTCGCCCGTGACTTTGTGTGGCGTTCGGGAAAAAAAAAAAGGGGGGGGGGGGGGATCAGAGGGGCCATACGCTGCCTCCTTATCACCAGGAGCGTGCCTTCAAGCCTCATCTTTTCACGTTCCGCCCAAGGACATCGCCGCAGATGTCCCCTCGTCCTCACCAAAAATCTGCAGCGTCGGCGATTGCGAGCTTTGATTGTGTAGCTTTTTTTTTTTGGGGGCTCAGTTATTTTTCCCCTTTGGAAAAAAATGGCGTTTTTGGGAAGCATTTTTGCCGTCACTCAGCCGGAGAGAAATGAAGTTCCTCCTCTCAGTTTGAGTCCGACAGTGAAGCGCCGTCAATCCATTGTCTCCTATGCCGTTTCCGGCAGCTTTATATAACCCTCGCACTCTTGTCTAAAACAAGGATATAGCTGACAAGACGCTGACAGGCTGCAGATTTGATAATAAATGCCTCCACTTCACGACAATGAACTAAAACCCACTGGGTCAAAAAAACATGCTGGAATCCATTTAAGGCACCTTGAGGGCTTTCAGCTCTGGCATGTCTCCGGCCATTTAAAAACCATCCTGCGAATCTCCGCCTTTTTTTTATAAGGTTGTGATGCACGGGAAGCCATTTCAAGGCGACACTGACGGGCAATTTGGCTTTTAGGAGACGCAGGGGGTTGCAAATGGACGATAACCGGAGAGAGAGTGTTGAATTTAGTGGAGGCATCAGTGACACAGCCACGAGAGGAGCTTTTGTTTAGTGAGATGAATTTGCTAAATAACCTCCGTCTAATGTGCCTGTCTATTATTTTTTTTGTCTCGGTGCCCATCTGAGTCTGTTTGTTTCTCCACAGTTCACCTCTCCGCCAGTATTGTGTGCATCACTTTTCTTCCCTCATCATTCTACTCGCTGCCTTTTTCTTCATTTAGGATATTCATGCTTCTTCAGAAATACTCGAAAACAAACAAAACGTGCACATTTAAACGAAGCCTGTGATGTTTTTTTCTTTCTTTTTTCAGCAGCTGCTGTGATGTGATGTATTTTTTTTTTCCCCCAATTTGGGCTTCAGACCGGTGTTAGCCGTATATTAGTGTCCGACCTTATCAGACTGGAGTGGGTTTTGGAAAGGTTTTGGAAGCTGTTTACCTTTAAAAATCTGGAGTAAATGCTCCTCTTTGAGATGAATCAATACTGTTGCAGCTTGATGGACTGTCTGTTTTCAATAATAATGTGGCTCATGTAAATCCTAAGGCTCTCTGAAACACACTGTCATCGAATGGTAGTTGCAGAATTCACCACAAAGCACAGTTTTTATATATGTATATATATATATATGTGTGTGTGAGAGAGAGAGAGCTTTTGTGTCAGATTGCAGGTAAATCTGATTACTTTCCCATCCTCCTCATTAGGACAAACTGTTGTGTAGTGTCCTTCCAGCGACGCATGTACACAAAACACCCCCCAAAAAAACACCATTAGGCAGTTTTTCCCAGTGTTCGTCCACAGATTGTTTTCTCTATTCCGTGTCCCACAGCACTGCGTTGATAACCGCATTGATTCTGTTCTGGATTCGATGTTGACGGTGTAAAATACATCATTTTGAACAGATTTAAGCGGTGAGTCTGCGCTGAAGTGTTTATTTTGTCGCGGCGGCCACATCCCATGCAGTCAGTTACCTGTAATTCCATGAGAATTAAATTGTTTTCTTTTCTCTAAAGTCATCTGGGACAGGTTTTTAGCTCATTAGAGGAGCCGATTCCTGGGCGGATCCTGTTTGTCATTCAGATATAAGGAGAACACAGTTTGGCTGACTTAAAGAAAGATCTAAAAACCTCCATCTTTACATGTTTGGATATATTTCTCTGGGGCTGTGTTCAGTGTTTCCAACACAGAGCTGCTGTGGTGCTTCTCTGAAAGTAGCAGGAAGATTCCACAGTCCAACATCAACAGCCCTTTGACTCTCATCCACGTCTCTACACATTTAGAAGAATGATTTTTTAATGGAATTAAAGGTGAAACGTTGCGGTTTTAAGACAACATCCGTAAAGATGCTCTTCCGGTGTAATTTTTTCCTCTGGATAGCTACTCTCTCTCTGTTTCTCTCTCTTTCCCATTCAGTTTCTGCAGCGTAAACGCTCCGTGTGACTGTTTTCTCCCCCCCTCCCCCCCCCCCCCCCTCTCTCTGACTAGTACTGTTGGTTTTGGAGATCTCAACAGGCCGACTATAGGAGGCTGTGCTGCAGGCGGCTCCTTCTCCCTAATGAGCGAAATGGAGCAGCTCCCCGCATGCGCACGCCGCCACGCTTTGTGTGTGTTTGTGTGTGTGTGTGTGTGTGTGTGTGTGTGTGTGTGTGTGTGTGCGAGCGTTTGAGCGTTCCCGTGTGCGGCCTGGTGAAACGACTTGTGTGAGTCGTTGTGCGAGTGTTTGAGTCAGCGTGATTGGGTGTGTAGCTGTGGGCTTTGTTTCTCTCTGTGTGTGTGTGTGTGTGTGTTAGTTTGATGCTCTACCTCTCCACACACGCTGTGTCAGATTCTTTCCTCTTTCCTCAAGGAAAGCGAACAGTTTATGTGGCTGTTGAACACATTGTTTCATTTTCCCTTCGATGTGCTGATATAGTTCTTCTGGAGGAATTAAGCTCCATTTTTCTTCCTTTCTGTTTATCTCCACCTCTGTGTGTAATTCCTGTTCAACTCAGATGCTTAAGCTACAGTCAGGACCGCTATGGATTTGTGTTTTTTTTCACTAAAAAGAGTGTTTATGAGCGTGGGGACCAATAAACTAGGCCCACAACCATAAGTTGTGTATTTTTCATTTAGAAAAATAAACCTGAACGCATCATCTGTGCTTTAACATTTCTGTGGTTCAAGCTCATATCAATGCTGTGGGTATTTCTTCATTCATTTGATTTTCCTAAAAGAAGTAAGGCAGTATGTTATTAGCTAGGTGCTCCAGATTCTAGAGTTTGGTCATGAGCACCAAAAAGTACCAGGATATTCTATGACTTCCTTTTTTTTTTTTCCTGTGGGTCGTGGATGGGATTTTCTTTCCCACTTTGACATTGACACAGCATCCCATTGTTTGTCTGTAGATGTGTTAGCATCCTTCGGTGTGAGATTGGTACGATCACACAGAGGACTGTCAGACATTAAACAAAAGGTTTTCATTTGAAACGAAACGTCCCAAAAACCTCTCGTTATTAAAGGACGCTCTCGGTACGCTGCACTTCCCTCAAATGTCATCCAAATAGATGCGTCTTAGCTAATATGCGTTCAGTTTGCACATACTTTGTCCGTGCGGTCGGATATTTGGTTCCACCAGCCCAACGTGCAGCAGAAGATTCAGCGGAACCTTTTGTCGCTTTTTGCTCAGGTGTCGCTTTAAATGAATATTTTAGCGCCCGGCCGCGTGACCGTGTGATAGGTGTTCTTTTATGCATGCTACACCCACCCCGCCGTCACACCGGTAGGCTATACGTGTGATGAGTCTATTCCACTTGTCTATGATGTTTTTTACCATGGCTGCTTGGGGGGATTACTCTTGAGGCTACAAAAGAGAGGAAATATAAAAGCATGAAAGAGTGTGAATTGACCATAAAGCTCTGCCGCTCTGAGGGGATTAGCAGGGGTTAAACTGGAAGGCGCGATAAAAAAAAAAACACACACACACACAGTGGGCTGCATGCCCAAAATGTGGAAGCACCTACGGGGGCAATACCGAGGTTCCCCCGGATGTGGGCGTGCGCGCGCTCGTGAACGGGCGGCTCAGGATTACCGATGGGCTTCTCTACACCTGCCGGGGCTGAGAAACCAAAAGAAAAAGGCAGTCTCAGTTCATCATCGCAAAGTGTAACGTGAAAGGGGTGTCGGCGGAGGGGCTAGCAGGGTTAGCCGTTAGCTCGGAGAGTCAACAGGACGAAGAAGTTGGGATTTCCACAAGGTATTTTAATCTACGCTAGGCTAATATTCAACATTGACCTTATAATGCCAGGTCTCCACCTCGCTACATTTCACCAAACACACGTGAGCAGTAAGATGTAGACAGCTCCGGATGTAAGGAAGAGGAATGGCGGACAAGATGGCCGCTGCCTATACATTGTGGCACAAAAAAAGAGGTAAAACCACCTTGTGGCATTATTTGGTATTGCAGTAACACATCTAGACTGACTGTTACAAAAGCAATACAGCTGGTCGCTGGCAGAAGGGTTTAAGATGACCCGATAAAACTAGATTAAACACGTTCCATCTTGCAGTGAATTCAAATTGGGGATATTTACAGTGCGCTCTTATTCTGAAGGCTCAACCTTTAAAAAACATCAGTGTACAGCTTTAATTACATAGAAATGCGTTCAACATTGAGCTTTTTGGCTTTTTGGTGCCTGATATTTCTCGCACATCTTTATTTCCGACACGTCGTAGTTACCGAAGGCTCGTCCGTTGTCTCTGAGAATAGAGAATAGAATAGAATACCGAGCAGTTTTAGCCTCTGAAAAGTGGATATGAGGCGAGTTTCAGAGGGTTTAAACGGCATCAGCTCCTGATTTTTGAGCTCTTCCCGGCTTTTTTCTCCCACTCCGGTTATTCCGCTTTTTTTCCCCTACGCCCTTATGGGTTCTGGAAATGATTAAAGCCCCAGACAGGCCAATCAGATAAGGCCGCGGCGGTGGCTGCGGAGGGTCGCGGGCCTGGTTGAGCGGGTCACATTCCTCCCCTCTCTGGTTAGGTCCGCTCTTCGCACTGTTTGGCTGTAATCTGTCACAGCTGTGGGACGCCGGGCAACGCCGGGACGCTGCGACTCTTTTAAAGAGGATGCACGAGTGGTGTGGTACCGGTGTGGTCCCGCCGGGCCCCCTCCTGGGCCCACGCCGTCTCCTGTTTACTGAGGATTGGAGAACGAAAGGTTAGGGTGGATTTGGACGTTTGCTTTTTTTTTTTTTTTTTTTCGCGCGGGTTTTTTTTGGGCGGGGTGGGGGGTGCCGGGCTTAGCCCCCGAACCCGGTTATGGGTCCGCGGGCTTTTTTTTTTTTTTTTATGTGTTTGTCCCGGTTCAGCTTTTTTTTTTTTTCTGGCACTTTGCTTCACGCTTGGAGCCTCGGCGCATTTTTTCCACATTTTCTCAGGCTGGAAAAAGAGACAACATGGCCAGGGCAGGAGCTTTCTACCACAGCGCTAAACACACACATACTCACATATACTCACACACACTTACACGCACACACACACTTGTAGGCACACATTTCAGTTCGAGTCCTAGGCTGACCTCTTCACACGGTGGCTTGCACATTTGACCATATGTCAACCTTAAATGGTTTTTGCATGCGTGAAAGAGGTTAAAGGGGCATTTCACCCAGCGGTCCTTTAAGCAGTCCGATCTCTGACATTTCTGTGTTGATCACACTCGCTGACGCCCGTTGAGTTTATGAGAAAATACGCGAAAAAATTGTGAACAAAAAAAAAAGTAGTAGTAGTAGTAGTAAAGCGGGCCACGGTGACACTGTGGAGGAGATGCTACTCGAATGCATCGGGTTTATCGACTTAAACATCAGCTTTTCTCTGTGTGTGTGAGGGTCTCACCACACTCCAGAGGTCCTTCAGGGGAAACCGACGGGGCCCAAGCCGCGAGAGGGGCCGGCACGGGCAGATTAACAGATTTTATCGCTGTAAGTGGAACTCGTTTTTCACAATCCATGGGAGCTTTCCTTTTTGTTTTTCACAGTCACGCAGACACAATTAGTATGCCTCACATGAATGGCCGTTGTTTTTCTCCGTTTTCAGACTTTTTCTCTGTGTAATGAGAGGTCCTTGTGGGCAGTCCTCTCCGGTATTTGGGATGTTAAACCCCTTTTCTGAGTTTAATGTCGGGCGCAGATCACTTTTCCTCCCAAATATTCCACCAAGTATAAACCAAAGAGCGTAGAGAGTCAATAATGTACTTTTTTTTGTGTTTTTGTTCTTAAAATCCTCTCTGAGCATGTATCAATTGTATTAAACCATTTTGGTATTGGGGAAAAAGGAAATGGCTGTAAATGATATTTCATGTAAAATATCTGGGGGCTTGTTTTTAAACCTCTTGTTTCCGTTGGGCTGCTCAAACACTGTTGTGCCTTTTTATATGTACACTCTTGGTCCGGACATATTGCGGCATGCTGCTTTTTCTGCTTTCCCGTCTGCTCTTTCTTCTGCTTTCAAATAAAACACTGCTCTGGCTACCTGACAGGATTTGAAGCAGAAACATTCAAGTTGATTTATTTTTTAATTTTTTTTATTAACAACGTGCAACTGAATGTGTTAATAACTTCCTTGTGCTTTGTGATGAGGGGGGTGGGCTGACAAAAAAAAACAAAAATACAAACTGAGCTGGTGCCAAGTTCCGGGAAGTCGGGAAGAAAAGTCTCCTGGAATGACTGAAAACGCTCCAAAACGCCTGAAATTTGGGAAGCGGGGCTTTTGACGCTAACACTGGCATCAGAAACATGTTCTCAGAATGGAAAGCGACCTCTCGTTCGGTGCCAACAAGTCCTGGCAAAGTGAAACTGCTTGTTTTTGTTGTTTTTTTTCCTTTCAGAGCTGAAGGTTTTCGTACTACAGGCGCTTGACGGGAAAGCTGTCGGTGTTACGGCAGCCTTTTTTTCTGCCGGATTGATTTTTTTAACTGAAAACTTGCTCAGTTTGAATTGAACAGTTTAAATTATTCATAAGCCAGACGAGTCTGCGGCGTAATTAAGTGGAAATCTTCCATAACCTTTAGGGCTTTGGCTTGAACTCGGAGGGTCTGCTATAATAACTAGTCATCTTCATAACTCATACTTAATGAGTTACTCCTCGCTATTTTTCTAGCTTCTTAGTTTTTTCGTTGCGTGCAGAATAAATGCGGGTTCCTCGGCTCCAGACAATTATTATTTCTCTCTTTCTGCACAGTCAAGTTGGCTGCCTGGATGAAGTGATCAGTCATCTTTATTGACCTTTGGGCTACCGGCTCAGTGGTGGAGTCTGTTTCAGAAATGGTGTTCTGTTTTCAACAGGAGCTCTTTTTAAACTGTCCATTTCTCTTCTTTTTTTAATTTTTATTCCAGGGAAGAGTACCGCCTTAAATCCAATCCGCGCGCAAAAGTGTAAAAACTAACAAATGTAAAAATTTGATAAGGTGGCCATTGCTGTTTTTATGATTACACGCCGAAGTTTTTATGTGTTTCTATTCTTGATCACGTCTCCAGACGTGGCAGGAGAGAGAAACCTCCTTAAAATGAAACACTTTGCCCCCTGTTTAAACCCCCTGACAGCTGAAGATGCACACTTTTCCAGATGTGGCACTTCTTTAAGTCTTTAAAGCGGGTAAAGGGAGCTTTTAATAGCCTTCCGAAAAGTCCGGTTTTTACGACCGAACGGGAGACTAAATGACTTGACAAGGTTGACTCTGCTGGAAATAACCTTGTGAACTCCTCTGATAATCTTCTCTCAGCGTTCTCTGGGGGGGGGGGGGGGGTGGGGTCTCCCAGGTTAAGGATAGACACCATGTTTACAGTATTGGATTGCTGCCTTAGTGCATTTCCACAGAGACGTGATCCCTTCGGTCTCTGTCTCCGTCTCTGTCCCCCCGCCAAGCCTCTCTGTGCTCTCACGCCCCCCCTGACCCGCGGGCCCAGGGGTGTCCCCCCCCACATGCCTTTAAGAAAAACTTAGCGTAGAAGGGGCCGAGTGTTTGTGCAGCAGCGGCAGGTCTTCACGGGGACGGGATGATACGAGGGAATCTGACATTTTACTGCCGAACGCTGTTTTCATTTCCTAATGTGCTCTGCATGCGACTCAACATTAGCAGTGCCTGGGGTGTGTGATTTTTTTTTTTTTTTCCCCTGTGGCCTTTTTTTTTTTTTCTCTACTTTCCTAAGAGCTTGGGTTACTTTTGATAATTTAACATTCTGCCATGTTTTTTAAGCCTCATCTGTATTCAGCGCTTGTTTCGGTATTTATTTATATTATGGATTTATTATGTCGTGACTGAAATTATCAGAAAATCACATGTTCGGGATTCACCTTGATGTGTTTTCTTTGAGTCTTTTGCTCAATTTTAATGCGTTTGTTGCGCTTTCGAAAGTTCTAAAACAATAGAAAGAGCCAGCATAAAGCTCTGATTACAAGTTGCTTTTCAGCGCGGTCATTTTGCAACCGGTGAAAGCAAAACCAAAAAAAGGAGAGTTCCAGTACATCAGCGTCTCCACCACCAGGACAGCTTACATATGAGGCCGATTATTTATGAACCCCTACAGGCGCTCGCCTGCCAAAATCTACACCGGCCTGCTGCACCCAGCTGAAATATTGCTTTAAGGTTAACAAGAGCAAATCATGAATATCTATAGCCGCTTTGCAAAAATGCAACAAGCCGTGGGCCCGACCTTCGAGTCCTCTTGGCCGAGTCGGCGAGTTTGGGTTTGGGTTTGGGTTAGGGTGTTATGTTAACAGGAGCAGCTTCGCTCCAACGCTGTGCTGAGAAGGGAAATGTGTTTCTGTGGGCTTTGATTAGTTTACACAATGTCCGAACGCTTCCACATCTGAAAGCGCGCGGGGTTTATTTGTCAAAGAAGGTCCCAGGTATGAAGATCTCTCCTCGGTTTAGATCTGTGTGTAGCTGTGGCGCTCTGAGGAATTTATGTTATATATTATTTTTTTGTGTTCTGGTGGTTTCATGCTCTTGCTGGATTTGCCCCTTTTCCATGTACAAAATGGCATTAAGTCATTTTAGACATGAAAAGCTATTTTTCCAAATATAAATAAGGGGATTGCATGATTGCCTCTGGGTGGGTTGTCTGTTGTCATAAAGAGTTGAAATAAAACCGACTCCGCCCATTAGTATTCATCATTTCACCACAGTAACGGCGTATTGGGGAAGGATATCGAGAAGGAGACGTCTTGTTTAGTAAAACCCATGCAAAGCTCATTTGGAAGTGCTGTGTCATTTAGCAGACTCTTGAGTTTTAACAGCTTTTGAGTGACTGGAAAAAAAAGTTGTCTTGATTATAGAGGCTTTTAGGAGAACAAAAAGCATCTTTTTAGGTAGTTTTTTTACAAGCGTTTGCAGCTATCTTTGACTGTCCTATATGTTTGTAATACAGCTGTAATACCTAATTTGCCCATGTTTTAAAATCTTCTGTTCAGTATCCCTCAGGAATGTCAGAGGTCAGCCTCAGACGCTGATTTAACCCCTCGTTCACTTGCAGTTCCCGCATCGGGTCTGAAAGTTGGCTCGCTCTGGTGCTGGATTAACGGTTTCCTCTCACAGGTATCAGCTCCCCTTTCATCCTATCAAACGCCGTTCTCTAGAGATGGGAAATGAATGCGCACAATTTTTTTTAAATCCCCTCCTCCCGTGAAACCACAGGCTGGAAATACCAAGAAATACCAGGTTCAAGATGTGTTAATCAGAAGCAGATCCAGAAAACCCGGGATCGCGTCCAATCACAATCAGCCCAATGAGACGTCTCAAGAATTTGCTCTCTTCCTCCGAGTCCAACCTCACCTCAAAGATGTAGATCCAGATTTGATTAGCAGTGGAAATGGAGCACGGTTCCTACAGTCTATTTGCAAAAAGGGGGGGGGGGGGGCTGAGTAAAGACAAATTAGACTCCAGACTCTCATTTGACAGTATTTTGTCTCAGGGATCTCATAAGCAGAGGAGGGGGCCGTAATGGATTAGTTGTCAAGTTTCCATTAAAGTACACTGTGTATGCGTCCCAAAAAATAAAGAGGGAGTTAGTGGTGTTGAGAGGAAAAATGTGAAGACAAAGTCAATGATAGTTTTTCTGCACTATAAGGGAATTTTTCAGAACTCATGCAGAGCCACTGGCTGCCTCCCTTAGGAGCAACTCGAGCATTTAGGGACCACTTTAACAACCAAAGCATCGAGATGTATTATGACAGGAAGTGATGGTTGGTTAGAAAAATTCCTCTGGGGCCCTGATCATACAGAAACATTCCTTCAGAGAGGGAAATGACTCTTTTTTTTTGCAAAGAAAGCCACTTTATTTCTTTTTTAAAGTGGCCTTATCTTGATTTTGCCCCTCAGATCAGAGGTGATATAACACTTTAACACTCGATTAGCATGGAAGGATTTGACACAAAGCTTAAAATTTCCTTGAAAGCAACAATCACAATTAGGTCAAACTGCATTCATGGTTCATTTTGTTAGGAAATGCCCACATTATTTAAGGTGGCGTTTGCACAGATGTCTTTTTCTGCCTTCACCTCTTGTTGTAAAAGTCTGGAACCCAAGCTACAAAAGGTACATGTTCCTGTGTTTTGCAAATACAAGTGAACCAAATGGGTTACTGGCATAAAATTCAATCAAAATGTCAGTCCGGGATCATTTTACGTTGAGAGCTTCCCATTCTTTCTGAGAGTCCGAGATTTTCTTGTTTGCAGCATCATTTTGAAAGCAACCATTCGGGTTAATGCTGAAGGGTTTTACAGGTGCAAACAGTCAGTTTCAGTATTTATTTTAGAAAAAAGAAAGGCGTTTGACATTTTTTATTCGTGGCCGTGTTGCTTTTGAGCTTGGCTTTTTGCCGGAGTAAACAACAGATTTTTCTAGGTCGCCCGTGGCTGGGTTCTTACTAAAGCAGCCGATCGGCACGCCGACTACCCCCTGACCCTTGTAGACGGATGAAAGTACAGAAATGGAAGTTGAATTTAATTGCGAGGAGGAGGAGGAGTGTGAGCGGGTTAAACACTGAATTTAGATGAGCTCTTCCTCGATCTGATGCGAACGGCTTTGTGCACTTTAATAAGCACTTTCATTTATATTAAAGATGCAAATGTAGCCTTTACGGCGAGATTGATATGCATGGAGGAAACACGCGTAAGAGTGTGTACGTGTGAGTGTGTGTGTGTGTGTGTTCATGTGTGTGTTTGTGCATAGCACTTTATCAGGGTCCTCTGTTCATTAGCTCAGTGTAATTGTGTTAGCGGTGTTGCTGGCAGGCCGGGAAGAAAAAGATCTGTGTGTAAAGGTCACATCAGAAGAGAGATGACATAAGGATAGATGACATACAGCATCCTGACACACACACTCACACACACACACACACACAGGCACACACCAATTGCTTACAGTAAGGCACAAACGCGCATCCTCACACTCGGATGAGGGTGACTTTGGCTGTGTTTGGATATCTCTTCTTGGCCTGAGGTAAGGCTCTATGTGGGCATTTGTTGGTGTGTGTAGGTGTTTTAGTGGCAGTGTTTAATCACGTGCGGTGTTCCTTCGCTCAGGTTGTGCAACGCAGGCTGCAAAAAAGAGCAGAGAAAGATCTCCCGTGGTGTCGGTGTGTACGTCGGTGCCGTTCTCCTGGTTTTTGTTGAGATATCCAACATTGGATCACACCAGGCCTCAAAGTAGAGAGTCAAGGACCAGTTTAGAGGCACAACTGGAAGCAGTGAAAGTACACAGACGAGACTGTGTTTCAGTTTAGCATCAGAGCACTTTTACAGCCAATTTTTTTTGCAACTTTAAAGAAAAAGAAAAAAAAAATCACCTCCCATCTCATCACTTTATGTGATTTATATTAATTTATCTGCTTGGTTCTCAACCTAAGATGAGACATGATTTTGATCTGTTGATGAATTGGGTTTTTATGACAGACTATTACTTGTATCTTAATTTATTTTACGGTAACCACTAGCATGCAATCCCCGTGTGGGGTTAAAGCAAATTATTTTACCTTAGCCTGATGGCATTGATCAGTCGGGAGAACACTAAGTGTTCCTCTTAAAATGCTGAAAGTCATCACTACGTTCACATTTAGGGAAAATGCTTTGCCAATAAATGGCCACTTGTTATGTAAGCGGGCAGAGAAAGGACCCAAATGCACATGCAGAGGCAGAACAGATGCTCCAAGATCAGATGCAATAAAAGTCCAGTAAAAGCGTGTTCAGGAAAGCGAATAACAGCGAATAACAAGACCGGTTCTGGAAAGAGGGAGCAACCACATTTTACCAACAATTTTCATGGACGGAGTGACGGAACTGGTACAATTTGAACCCTCAAATTGATATGTAGCAGGTGGCAACAATAAAGGTTGAACAGACAAAGGAAGTAAAACCAGATTTTACATGACTCTTCCAAGTTAAACTGGAACTGAGAGAAATATAAAACTATTACACATAAAGTAGTGAGATTGCATGTCTGTATAAACAGGACTGCGTCAGCCAAAATAAGCCCATTAAGTCCTTTCCTATTCTGCAATGGAGTAGCGGGTGAATCATCAGCCCTCTGATGGCTAAAGTTGACTGTTCCGGCATATCAATATCTTCCAGAAGTCAGCCATGTTGCTCCAAGACTGAAAAATAAAATCGGGAAATGTTAACAGAAAAAAAGAGAAGCAAATTTGGATGTAGTGTTTAATAAAATCAAGCAACAACCCTTAGGCTAAGAGAGCTAAAGGTATTTCAGTAAAAAAGCTTTCAAATAAAAAAAATCAAAATTATTCCAGTGGAGGCATTATCTGATTTAAACTCTTAGACCTAACTTTTCAATTCTCACATATATTCAGCTGAGAATGAAAATGGGATAAAATGGAATAATTAAATACGCCCAAATAAAGTCTTAGTGTCAAAAAGGTTGTTTGTTTCAGTCAAATTTGACCGCACATGCACGACTGTGTGGGAAATGTGCGACTTGCATTTTCCCGGAAATATTATCTCCTATACCTTCCGCAAACCAAAAGAAATGGGGCAGCTGTTGGAAATGAATTTGAGAGATTTCTACAAACTCTGCAGCAGTAAGAGAAACACGCGATGGAGATGGCTGAAACCAGCAGGAATTTACCGCACTATGAAAACATTTTTGCTCTTTTCAGCAGGCATATCCCCAAAATGTGTTACTTTTCCCTCCTCCACCAAGTAATTTTTTGTTTTGTTTTTTACCATAAAGGAAATTAAAAGAGCGGTTAGCGACCTGCTGGAGTTGGAGTGGCTTAAAGGGTCTGCAGCTGTCACCAGTTACCAGTATTTGGCCTCGTATCGGCTCCTGATTTTTCTGTTAAGTAGCAGCCAGAAGCTTTTATGGTGGATTGTCTGCAGGAGAAGCTGTTTTAAGCTCCTAGGATTGACCAATTTCAGAACACACAGTGAAAATGATGTCTAGTTTGCCTTTTCTTGTGTTTCTGTCTGGACCAGATCTGTGGATTAATCGGTCGGTAATTTAAAATTTTTCGTTTTTTATCTAAATGCTTAAAATGCAGGGTTTTCCCAAGTATTTCCCAAGTTTCCTGTACAAAAATTAAGTTTAATATGAGATCTCTCAATGAAGTTGATCAACATTTATGAGTTTAAAAAAGATCTCATCTCTAATAATGAAACTGCTGAATGTTTATTTGTATATTTATTTACTTTTGTTGCTGTTCATTTTTCTGCATACATTTACATACCAATTCCCTGACTCCTGGTTGGCTAATTTTACCCACTTAGATTTTAAATTAATAAGTTGTTCCTTTAAAAAAACCAAACACACTCTTTTCCATCTCTGTTCCTCACTTCCCTCCCTCAAATATTCTGTCAGCTTCGAGCATCTGCGGCAAATTCTCTGATAAAAATACCGTGTTTCTGGACCTATTCGAGTTCAGGAGGCCCCTATTTAGCTGCAGGGTCCTCTCTTTTGAAAAATGCACACACACACACACACACACACACACACACACACACACACACACACTGGCACTCGCACACTATAACTTCCAGGGATTTCAACACCCATCATGGGAACGATCCAGCCACACGGTCATTTATCTTTTTTAGGTTTGTCAGTATATATGAATGCCTTTGTCTCATTCATTCTGGCGTTCCTACCTGCCCACAGCATCCGCTCACACTCTCCTGCTGGACAAATTATTGTCCGTGCAGGATGCCCGCGTTGTAATTGAATTTTTTTTTTTTTGCTGTGGAAAGGAGAGGAACTGCTTTGTGTTATTCTATTAGAGGGAAAAAAGGGACAGTGTGTGCCATTTTCTTAAACATCTGTCATTCCTCTGAGCTGCGAGAAGAGTAGTATTTGAAATTGTGGCTCATTTTTCACATCCGTCATGCAAAGGAGCAGAAGATTATTTTACACCAGCAATACTAAAACTAGAGAGAACCACTCGATTGGCTCCTAACAGAGAACTTGAGTTCTCAACCAATTTGGAAGGATTCAATTCAACTCTTGTAAACCCACTCAATGGTGATGTTGTACATAACGTCAAATGCATGGCTGTTATTGGACATATGAGGTTATACACTCCCTCCAGCCATCTCTGGGTCTGCTCAAAGAAAACCTCCATGTTTTCCTATTTTCAGAAACCTTATTTTCGACACTCTGTCTTTTGTGCAAATAGGTGGTTTCCATCCTAGAGATTCAACCCCTTTACATGAACCAACCTGCTCACATGATCCACAAAAAAACCCCATAGAAATCCCAATTTTTCCCCTTTCCTGTGTTTGTACTTGTGTGAAAGTAGTTTGAATGGCTTCTCTGCGTCCACTCTGCCTTTTATTTGGAGGGTAGAGTACTAGAAGAGTAGGCATGGGGAAACACTTACACCTAAGCATCCGCTACCAGTCGATGGATCTAAACACTTGTAAGAACAAAGGGGTGGCAGCGCGCCCATTGCCAACGCAAATGAAAGTTGCTGTTGACATTTCTGCAAATAAAGAATCCGAAAAACATCAACTTTTCAACAACTCGGATAAAATGTGAATTGCAGGTCGCTTTATTGGAGTAAAGTGTAGGGTTTTGTTCTTCCCTGATGGCTAAAACAACAGATACATGCAAAAATGGATGGATAGTTTTGTCTGTAAAAATACGATTTAAAAATGAAAGTATTCTAAATACTTCTGTTCTAACATTTTTAAATCTGTTTTCGGTTGAGTTTTTTTTTTTTTTTCAAATGCGAAATATAATTTAGAAGATAATGCAAAATGTCAACTTTAAAACCAGGAGTGTTATCAAACTGTGATGATTTGCAGAAATATTCGATCAGAGCATAGACGGCCATTTTCCCACGCACAGCTTTGTAATAGCTTTTTTGTATTGAGAGGTACAGTTCGTTTTTCACTCCTGACGAGGGAAAGTTTTCCCACTTTGATTCAGTTATCATCATCTTCTCCCCCTACATAGGGAAATTAATAAGAGGCAGAAAGTACAAATCAACGCTCGTATGAGACGGATTAGAATAAACCCACATGGGCTAACCAACAATTAAACCCTGGTGGTTCCTTCCATGAAGTGACTTTCGTTGAACCACAAACCATATTGAGACAAAAACGCTGACCTAAACACAGAATTCTTTACTCATCCAGCACATAATGGAAGGATGTTTTTACACATATCATTAGTGTAATTATAGCTCAGATATCCATATACAGTAAATGTGAATGGAAGTGTGCGGTATTTAGCAGGATTACATGGCCTGAAAGCCATTAAAACCTCTTCCCGAGTGAAGAACTTGGAGAGGGAGTGATTCTATTGTGGAGACGGCTCAGATTAGAAATGATTAAGGCTCATCCACTCGACTCTTCATGGTGGATTTTGGGAGTGATGGTTGAGGCGGCCCTGTCAGCTCTGAAAACGCGGGTGTGCATGTGTGATTTCTCTTATTTCCTCTCAAATAAGCATTCCAAATCTCAGCCCGTTGGTGTGTAGGGGGCCTTCTGTCTATAGACATATGTAAACATATATTTGTATGCACGCGAGTTCTTCCTGTTCTGAAGCATCTGTTACCGTATGTGTGTACATTTGTAATAAATAGGGTGAAGTTCCCGCTTTGGCTTTACCATCTGCTAATCTATTTCATTGGGTTAAATGAGAAATAATAAGTTTAGGTTGGGTGATTACCGTTTCCCTGAGTGCGATGTGTTTTAATGGGAATCTAAACACTCCGGGGTTGGTGTGTGAGCGTGCGTTCAGCTGCGTGTGGGGTCAGTGTGTCAGATGTGGAATGCAACAGTAAATGAACCACTGTGTCTTCTCTGCATGATGCTGCGGCCCACACGTGCACACACACACACACAAACACACACGCAGAGTCAAACCAATATTCTAAGGCTTCAGTCTCACTTATCTTGGGTGTCGGACACAAAACTATGTGTACAATGTCCAACTTATGAGATCATCGTGGCCTGATTGTGCCTCGTTTTATGCGTGCTGCTTGTGGAAAAGTGACAACTTTGTTGTTTTGGGGGCTGGTAAAGCGGATTCTTCAAGTTTGTTTCGAATATATGCAGCCGTCTTTCTAACGTTGAAGCAAAAAAATGTGGCGATTCTCATTTCGGGAACATGTTTGTTTTTTAAGGGGATTATTTCAACGTGTGGCGACGTGCTAAATAAACTCCTGGCTCTTCCTCCTCCTTGTCTGTCCTCCTCTCTTTCCCTTTGTCCAAAAAGAGAATGGATGAAATAAAAAGAGGAGGGTGTGAGTCGACTCCTGTCTGAGGCATTAGCGCCTGTCAATATTCCGCCTTTTGAAAGATGTATCCCCGATAGAAATCTCCTCACGTTCCTGCACGTGTCCGCCATCTTGCCCCTCTTCCCCGGCCTCCTCCCCACGCTGTCGTCATCCGATCCGATCTGAGCTGTGACTGTAACTTTTCAACCGTCCGTTGGGCGGGGCCAAACTGATCCCATCGAATCCCGAACGCGTACTCGGACCGTAGATGGTTTAAATGCCAGTGATCTGGAACACATGTCTGTCTTATCATTCGATACGTCGACCGTGAACACCATAAGTTTTGCAGAGCTGAAGTTGGATCTTCGGCAGAGCTCTCTAATTGCATTTCCCAATGTGCCAATGCAGATCTGTAAAAAAATCAGCACGGCTGAAGGCTGATTTAAAATAGGCCACCAGTGCAGACCATTTAGCACGGATAGTAAAATCTGATTTCTTATCAGAGAAAAGGGGGAAAAAAATAGTGGATTGTTTTGACAAAGTGAAAATTAAGGGAATGCCTGCATACCTTCTCTCAATGTGCAATCTTCAGATTACATTTCTGCATTACTGCTGATATTGAATACAAAATCTGAAAAAACAAGTGGCTTTATTTTTGTGCGTCTCGCCTCCGTGGCTCTCGTTTCCATCACTGTGGACATTACCGAACTAAAACACACAATGATGCCCAATTTTCTGCCCATTATCCGCTCTCGCTGAGGTCAACGCGATGTCACAGAAACTCTCTCTCTGTTTCGGACCTATAGACCATGGACACTTTGAATAAATGCAGATGAATGAACAAAGCTAAGTGCGACGGCGTGGCAGTTTAATGAAAAACAAACACAGTGGCGTTGGCGTCAACAGCTCAGCAGAAATCACTCGGTTGGCTGTTAAACAACTGCTATAACCAAATATATATATATAAAACAAATAGGGTCAAAGAATGGGGGAAAAAAAGCACCAACCAGCTGCAACGAACAATCTTTAAGATCTCAAAGCTTGATATTGTTGCAGATCTTTGTCTGGGATTAGCCTTGTATGCTCAGTCATAAGCTTTAAAACGATTTTGAAATGGCCAAATTTACCTCATTTACTTCATTGTTATGTTGGCGGCCATGTTTCAAGAAGTGATCAAGCTTAAGTAATTCAGTTTTAGTGATTTTATTAATGATTGGGTGGGTGATCTTTACATCGCCTCCAAATCTAAGGTGTTTCATCATAGATTATATTGATTAGATCGAGTACTGTTTGAGATAACTGACATGTGAGGTAATTTCAGGCTCCTTCATAGAGGTAAACAGAGCATTTACTCCCGTTACTTAGCTATGAAAAGGAAACCCTCCACAGTATTGGAATAACACATTTTAATGCAATTTTTAAAGACTTAGGCCTTATTTCTGCATCTTTATTTTAACATAACCTTATATTATTTATTCTTTTTTGACCAAAAAGGGGATAACAGCTATCACTGCTGGTGGTGGGCTCTCATGTGATTTATTTCCTGATGAGGAGAAACGTGTTAGTAATTAAGTCAGTCGGATTAAAACCCTGGGGTTTTTTTTTTTTTGGTTGAAGTGTTGATTATCTGTAAATTGACTGCACGGAAAGTTGAAATAACTCCAACCTTTGGAGCAAAGTGTAGCATAACTTGAACTTTAAGAACGCGTTGTAAAACCCGCTGAAGCTGTGGAACATGATTATACATGAAATTCTGAGGAGAAATCTAACCCTCCAGGTCAACCGGCTTTAATCAACAAGTCATTTAATCCACTTTTGGGTCTCCTTCCTTTTCTCTCTCTCTGCTCCATTTTGCCCACTACTGCAAATGCAACGGGGCGTCAGTGTAAATGGATATACTTTACTCATGATATGTTTAGTCGGACTTTAATTATTGATACACTATGCCCATGCAGTTTATGGGCAGGCCATTGTGTCCAGACAGGTGTCTGTGAGACTTTTAAGTGGTAAATAAGATTGGTAAAGATGCAGGGGGTGCGCACAATTGCACGCTGACAAACGCACAGTAAGGCCAGCCGGCGCGGATGTGAGCGCCATGCTAAAGAAGCGGCGTGTATAAATTTGCCTAAGTGTTTGGCCAAGGTCTGCGGCTGTGTGTGCAATCGATGTGCCAGCAGCAATAAATCAACTCGGGATGGACCCCAACACCACTGCAGCTTCATCAGATGTGGCAGGTGGGCTCCTGGACACGGCCCACTCGCGCGCACACACACACACACACACACACACACACACACACACACACACACACAC
>CAJRST010041110.1:1128001-1160308 GCA_907169785.1 Menidia menidia
AGGGAATATCTGTCCAGTATCACAAGTAAACCAAAATGAAATGGTCCGGAGTAAAATACAATTGTGGGAGACATTAGACCTTCTAATGATGGGCACAGTGGCTTTGTCGAAGCCAGACGTCCAAAAATGCATCCGCGCAGAGACAATAGAGAGACGGCAGACAATGAGACTGTAGACGTCTGGATGATCTCTACTTGCTGACAGTGTTTGTTTGTCAATGTTAAACACTGCCCCCCCCTTCATTTGCCCAAACAATAAGAACAAATGCAGCTTGTAGTGTCAGCGTTTGCTAAAATGGTTTTCAGTTTGTTTTTTCTTCCAGTGTGAATTACATGCTGCATGTGATAAATGGACTCGCCGTCAATAACATCACTCATGGTTTGTGAAATGCCACTTTGTAACCTCGAGTTCAGCGTTTGATTGTTTCAATATTGAATCCTTTGGAGTCAGAAGTGTCCGTATGTGGGTGGGGGGGGGGGGGGGGGAACGCGGGGGGGGGATTTAAAACCTTTTGCGGGGAAAAATAGGGGGGCTAATGTATTTTTGAAGAAGTTTCGGGATACAAAATAGGTTTTTTTCCCCCCCCCCCAGGTGTTGGAGTGCAGTATTAGTTAGTATTAAAAGTTAATGATTTTGGTGGAGGGCAGTTGAAGCCGGGGGAATTCAGGAGCCATCACAAAACTGCTGACTGTCCTGTACTCTAAATCTGCTCTGATTCTCGCCCTCCACCTCTTACATGCAGGTGAGTGAGCTATACCATTTGTAGCAGATATTATACACATCTGAAAAATCTGTTTATATGTCTTTCCGGTTGAATACTTGTGAGCAGACATGGCCCTCGGTCATCCCCATGGAGCTGCAAAAAGACTAATTCACTGTAGATTGTGTGACTTGGCTATCTTTAAGGCATTTTAAACGATGCAGATGAGCTATTGTTTGATTTCATGCTGACGGTCAGTGACAAAAGTCTGGCTAAAATGAAAAATATTTGTATGAACCTGTGTTTACAACAAAAAGATTGAGATTTAGATTTCTTGCTCTGGGAATTTGTTTTGGAAACAAATGAATGACTATCTTCCCTTTTATATAGAAGTCCCATGATAAGTTGTGGCAGCCATGTTGAATGCTTAGGGGAGAGTATCTGAATAGAACATTGATGAATGTGTATCGTATCTTTTAGCTGCCAGGTGATCGGAAAGATCTCACGCGATTGGAGTTTATTGCCAGACCCTTCAACTTTTGTTTGGAGTGTGGTTTAATTTAATTTTTTTCTTTCATCTTGGCGGGTTAAATTAGACATTTTCACGATGTGCACCCATGATAAGCCACAATAAACTAAAATCTAATACGATTAAGCACGTCGGCGCGTGGTTTAACACCATTCCGCATATGTTTCATCAACCTTTGGTCTAAGCCCTCCCGTTTATTTAAAGCTTAAAAATGCTGAAACGCCAAACGAAAAGTCACAGACTGCTCAAAAGGCAGAATGTAGTAGAAGGTATTTGTTTTAACGTTTTTTCAAAAGCATCAATTCTACATCTCCATCACACTATTGCTGATGTTCGTGCAAACGCCATGTGGCCTTGTACTATAAAGTGCAAGCGTGTATGCCTGCGATTATGCAAATGGGCGTACAGTTACATGATCGTCCTTTATGGCCATCTGTCGTTCCGCCTGCAATCGATCAAGGTCGAGTCAGCGGCGCCGGCGCCGGGATGTCAGTGTGATGAATTCATCACCGCCGCATGCGGGCGTGTTCAAAGTTTCCTTACGGGGAGCCATGACAGCGTCTCGTCATGTCCAAACTTTTGGTTTTTCTGGCCCGTTTTCACAGACGAGGTCAGGGCCGGCCGGCTCCCATTTACCTGGGAGCTGCCCAAAAACTTTGGCCAGTTTTGTTGGGACACTGATGACAAAAGGGTGATTAGGGAAAGAAAAGGGAGAGAAAGCTGGATTTACATTCCTGCTCGACCACCAGGTTTGAGGAAAAAAGGAAAAGGCTCAAAAACCTGTTACAGCAGTTCTTTCTATTCACAGTTATTATTAAAGGCTGAATAACAGTGTAATAAATGTATTACGTCATTTCTGTCAAACTGAATCCTCCATTTGTTGTAGCGATCTCTTTATTTGAAGCTATCCTTCATTTTTTTTGCTGAATATCTGTTACTTTTTCCTCCAGGTGTAGCATTTGCTGCTATATTCACCAACTTTCCTTTGAGACGCGTGAGGCCTTTATTTATGCTACACTGCTCAAAGGTGTTAATAAAAACTAAATAAATGATTCTACCTCCATAACCAATTGACTGCAGGATGATGACGTTGAAGCTATTTCCAAAAAGATAGATACTCGTTCACGATGGTGTTTTATTTTCACGAATAACTTCATCACGTTGTGGAATTTGAATGATTTTCTTTTGGATCGATTCAGACTTTGGGGAAAATAAAAATAAGGATTTTTTGTCTCCTCACATCTCCGCATCGCGATGGGCGTGTCTCCAACTGCAGGTCTCTCTTCCCCCGTGCGACTTTACGTCCACTCACTATTCGGGAGAAGGCCGGTTTTGGTTCTTTGGGGAATTAAACTGAGTGGTGGGTGACCTTCTCCGGCTGTGGGCCGGCGTCCAGCTCTCCAGCTCAGTGTGCAGGCCGACCCGGCACTGCGACAGCCTTAGCATGACTAATGAGACTGATTCAGAGGCAGATAGAGGATAGTATCTTTCTTTGTGTGTGTGTGTGTGTTGGTTTTTAGAACTCCCTTCATCTCCATTTTTTTGGTGTATCTCAACCTCTCTGTTTCTCATTGGTGTCTGTGTATGCGCACCTCTTATCCTTCCCCTGGAAAAAGCGGGACAGTAAAGCAAACAGAAGAAAATGGGATGATAATAAGAGTGCGCGAGTGTGTGTGTGTGTGTGCATTGTCTAAAATAACACAAGGTGGATGTCAGATGGGAAAATGCTCAGAGCAGGAAGGCTCTTGTATTGTTATTCCCTCCTCTGTGAGTGACTGCCTTTCTTTCTCACCCGCTCTGTCTCCACTTTTTCTGAAGAATAATAGTGTTTATTAATATTTATCGGCGCCGGACCAGGGCTGCGGTGTATTTCCGTGGTGCTTTGTATTCTGTCTTCCGGGCAACTGGTGACTGAGCGTGTGCGTTTGTAAACCCTCACTGCTGCACCCTCTATCTCCCCCTTGTATCTTTGCTCTCATTATGGGTGGGTCTCGGTGGACGGAACACCCACATTGCATCATTCGTTCAGCCTGCCGGGTTGGGAATATAAATGCTCTAATGGCGGCACTTACATCACTCACATCGCTATTATTTCTCTAATGACGTAAATAATCTGTCGATAATATGTTTAAAAAAAGAGGGTCGTTCCACACCAAATGGCCTGAGACTCGTCGTTTTTTTTTTTTTTTAAGCACTTTTAAGGACTACTTTTGAAGTTGCTTAGTCATGCCCAAAGCCTGCTAAAGATTAAATGAGGTCAGTGAACAAAAGCAGTGCAAATGTGTTATATAGAGAACAAAAACATTGGGGGTTTTGAGATGATTGTCAGGTTTTGCCTCAAGAATGAATTATTCAGCATACACACTTTGGTCACCAAGGCCATGGCTTGCCAGTGGTGCCACGTTTTTTAATTTTTTTTTTTAAACGTATGAGATTAAATTGTAAGATTCCTGCCCCAAAGCGCCACCACCGACCAATCGCGACTGATGGTCCCGTTGCAACTTACTTCCTGGTTGTCGCTGTAGGAGATCCTCATCTTTTTGCTTTGCGAGAAAGATCCTCTGAGAAAGATCCATTAATAGTGTTTATATGAACAGTTTTGAGTTTTTGTTTTTCTTATGCAGAGATTTTCTTATGCTGATTATGGACAGCTTACTTGAAAAAAGATCACTGCCACTGTCCATTAATGATGGCATTAACCATCATTAAAGGACCCAACAAAATAAAAGACTCATTTTAAATCTCAAATACATAAATAAGAATATATATGGTTTTAAACCTACAGTGAGACTCATAAGTTAATCAGAAACAATAATAGTTTATCTTTTTTTTTTTAAGTTAATTTACATATTTAAAAATCAGGCTACTATTCATCATTTTCATGATAAATGATCCATTAATAGTGTTTATACGAACAGTTTTAAGTTTTGGTTTTTCTTATGCCAAGATGTGACATGCTGATTATGGACAGCTTACTCGAAAAAAGATCAATGCCACTGTCCATTAATGATGGCATTAACCATCATTAATGGACCCAACTGCTAAAAAAAAAAGTGCTCCCTACCCTCTTTTCCTAGTTAAGCCGTTTTATTTAGTCACTGATTGGACGGGACCGTGTAGATGGCGTCATCCTATGTTAAAGATTTAATATTCCTTTTGCTCAGAAATGCTTCTGGGTTTGTTGTTTTGTTTTTTTCTAAAGGGAAAACAAAGTGACTCGTAAACATTTATTTGCAGTGCATTGATTTATAGTGCTGCGCGGAGGTGAACTGCTGTCAAACGCTGTGCAGAAAGCTGCCGCATGGGAGGGGAAGCTGTTTTTGACGAGGTGCCCTTTTCCCTCCCGCCTTTTGTGACGTCGTGATGAATGAGAAAGCCGAACGCTACACAAATTGAGGCATTTGGGTGATTTTCTATTAGCGGCAGCACGCTGCTAGCTTGTGTTTTCGTCTTGCAATCTTTTCCCCTCTGCCTCAGGCCAAGCCCATGGAGAAATCTTCCCTAATTATTAAAAAAGCTCCAAATGGGGAGTTTTTATCAACTTAAGAAGAATGAGCAGCGCCTGTGAATGGAATCTAAAGAACAGAGGTGCTCATTGTTAGCCACAACTCATGACAAAACAGATTAATGGTTCCTGCAGGACCCACGAGGGTAGATTTGGACTTTTTTTGGGGCTTTTTTTGCCTTTAAGCTGTATAAGTTGGATCTGAAATGACCTTTTCTCTCAGAAACTCGCAGTCCGAATGATTTCTTAGTATAGGAAGAGCAGGCGTGTGCAACATTTTGTCGAAAAAGTCTCGATTTGGACGTGGTGCAACAGTTAGCCGAACCCTAATTATTCCCTGCCTCTGTGTCAACCATCGTTAATGATTTCGCAAGCCGGCTTCTCGGGAGAACCGGGGTGGTGAGAGGTTAATTCGTATCTCTGTTCTAGCTCTTTAACTTGGTCAGGAAGCCAACAGGCGCCTTCAGGAAAGGCTGCGCCGGTTTCTCCGGACACAAACCTCCGCAGCGCAATTCGCAATCTGCTGAGCTGCAAGCATCTAATGAAGAGTGTAATTATTTATTGATGGGGATTTATGCTGTGTTGTGTTTGTGGGGGCTTTATGACATCTCTGCATGCATGTGCGTTTGTGCAAACACATGCATTCGGTAATGCGTATTTGTTTTGTTAATTATTAATATGTGGGTTGGTCTGACTTCAAGGGCGTGCGCATGTTGTTGGTTTTTTTCTGTTTACCTGCTTAGCGAAGCTTTTTTGGAGACGAGATACAGTATTAAGACATCTCCTGGCTTGGATTTCTTTTGTGTTTGGATTTGGAGATTTGTGGGCCAGTGCTCTTTTACACATGACGGCCAAAAGGTTAATGTTGTCTGAAGTATCCATTTAGGCTCACATCATTAATCAAACTCGCTGCAGGTTCATCAGCACTCCCAGCATTTAGAGTATTAAAAGCCAGAAATGAAAGGTAATGAAAAGAACATTTCACTTTCTCCTCCTTTCTGTTAACATCTCTCAGCAAAAATCCGAGCCTCGCTCTCACATTAATTTCTCATATTTGTCAGCGTAGCCATGTTGTTTTCAACAAAAGCAAACAAAGTTTGTCCAGGAATCCAGAGCTTTGTTAAAGAAGGGAAACAAAAACTTGACAATACCTTAATTTGATATCAGCCTTGAAATAAATGCACCTGTGAGGTCGTAAAAGCTTTAACTTTAGCCCACTTTGTTTAAAGCGCCGCTCCATATTGTAAATGCTTGTCCGTGAATGTGAATTTCGGTCCACATGTTGCCAAGCTCGGTGCCTTCCTATTTGGATGTTTCTGTACGTGTCTGTGATAATTACATTACAGCTGTCGGGGAAGGTTTCAGATCAGATTACGCAGATCGCAGTGGGCAGGGCTCAGATGGGCCGGGGTGGCTCGGAGAGCCTCATCTGGCTCACGTTACATAAAAAAGTTCATTTTGACCAATTCACAAATGTGATGTTTACCTACATTTGGTGAATGTGGGCCAAGTATGGAATCTCAGCTTCTGTTAGCCAGTCGACGATGGACCAATAAAGTCCTACTATATAACACGGTGCCAAGACCTTAATATGGAAAGGGGGGGGTCTACCTTAAATATCAAATATCCAAGATGTGCAAAATGATGCCAATAGATAGGGAGACGATGCTGGAATATTCCAGATCTGACTACCGTTTTTAATCAAAATTGATTTGCCGGTTTTTGCATAATCCTGCAAAAAAAAAAAAGGCACATAAATGGAGCAGAAAACACGATCCCCTGGGAGGAGGCGAAAGCGTCAGCAAGCTACGCCCGCCGCGAGTGAGGCTAAATGATGTTGAAGTTATGAAAAGACGGCGGAAAAAACAAGTACGGCTCTTACCAAAAAAAAAAAAAAAAACCCCAGCACCCCACCACCATTTTTTCAGCCAGGGCTCCCGTAGTCCGGTTTTTTTCCACACAGATAACAAACCCAGCGGAGAAGAAAAAGGCGCCGCGTTGGAAACGCTGCTGTCCACGAATAACTGTGCCAGAAAGAAATCGACACGGCAGACTGAAGCTCTCCGTGTGGAATTAGCTCAGCCGATGGCCCAAGATATCCGGGGTGAGGCAAGCTGCGGTCCCACTGTGGCACATTAGCCCATATGGTCAGCCGATACACAAATGCTGGAGCCTGGACAGATCTCAGTCTCCGGGGGATCGCTCTACTTTTTGTGCGTTTTTTTGTTGTTGTTTTGCCTCGCACCCTTCGAAATGAAAAAAATTACGACCCCGGAAAAGCGTCTCCACTTGCTCCACCTCGCTTTTAAGCTCCCCCGGTATGGCACTTAAAGCAGCGGGGGCTCCCAGTCGTGATTCAGCCTCTTCATTTAAACTCCACAATTAGGCCAATTACCGCAAAGGAGCGTTTCAAGGTGTTTTTTAAGACATATCGAGTGTGACAAACGGTCGGAGCCGATGAAGCTTCTCGGATCCCGGCGTTGAACAAAATAGACCCTATTTATGTCTCCCGTCACCCACTTTTGAAGGCTTCATGGTGTAAGCCATATTCACTCGTTTTGCGCAAAGATTATATTGTGTGCGTTTGGAAGGTTTCTCTATTACATACATTTCACACTCCACTGAGCACGCTGTTGTCATTCGGGGGTTCTGTATCTTGCCCAGATTCCTTCGTCGTGTTGCCTGAAAGGCGAGTGATTGAACCACAGACCCTTTAATTGGGAAACGGTTCGGTTCAGTTTTGTGCGGATGTTGGGGAATAACATTGCACATGTTCTCAGAAGGACAATTAGCATTTGCAAATATTAAAAAACAAGGTGTGGACATGGATGCATGTCCAATGTGAGGTCATTACTTTACCCATTTTTACATATTTCTTTGGCTATTTGCGTAGATTTATGCACCAAAACTACTTGTTTAGTTTGGTTAGTCTCATAGTTTGTGCTCCAATAGAGCTTTAGGTAGCATTAAGCATTTGTTCAAAGGTAAACAAGTCTTATTATAGAAAAAAAGAATGGCATTAAAGTCTGCAGAGCTCAGTTTTGGTCAAAGGAAAAAAGAAAAGAAATGAAGTCAGTTTTGAAACTGTGTACTAAGTGACACTATATTGAGAAGCTGCCTTTGTTAAGAATCAGTTTTAAAATGTGCATGAAAACTATGCTGGCTCTCTTTTTCTGTTACCCGAAGCTTTTCCTCCCACCAGACTACATCCCTTCGCTGCCAGTCTTTTCCCTAATTGTCCTCATTTCAACCGAGCCAAAACGGCACATTCCACAAGGCTGAAGCCTCTTTCCTCCATATTAACATTTTTTGGGTATTAAAAAAGGGTGCTTGTGACTCATTGTTCTGAATACAAAAATCTGAACCATCACTAGACTGATTTATGATGTCTGATCAGGAGAAACCTTCTGATCATATTTCTCTAGTTGTTGTCAGTTTGTCATGCTGCCACACAGAGAATTAGTCAGCATTTCAGAAGTGTACAACACAAAAATATATATTTTTTCTAGATTAGAAACATTTTTACTCTTACTTTTTGAAAAAGCAATTTAACTTCTAGCATTATTAATTCCAGGAAGGACATCCAGGGCCTAAAAAGTGTAATGACAAGTTTTTTGGGATGAAGCACAGAAGAAAACTTCTTCTTGTTGTTACTGCTGTAAGAAATGTAAAAAATATATATATATGAAAAGTTATGTTTAACAATTGGAATAATCTTTACTTGCCGAATTTCTTCAAACAAAGACTGAGGCTCTGGTTTACAGTCAAATGATTAAACAGCAACTTTGACAAATGCGTGATCCAGTTCGGAGCGTTTATTCCATTTAACTGATTAAATAAGATGGAATGAAATTTGTCTGCTCTGGTGTGCACTTCATAATGACTTTTTTTTATCCTCCTCTCTTCTCTTCCTCTCTCTCTGGCCTGTATTGGGGTGCCAGCCTCTATTTGTTCGTACCAAAGCCTCGAGCGTTGCCGTTTGTCCAGACAAAATAAGGGGCCCGGCTTTTAATTGAGACTCTTGCTTTTATTTGAATTAACACAGTTTTTGATGAGAAGCAAACGGATGGATGCGTGGTCGTTGTATACTTGTCCCAACACGCTTACTTCTGCTGTAAAAGCAATATATGGAGACAAGAAGGTCAGTATATCTTCGTGTTGCCTCTTTGTAATTGGCCCCAGTGCTCCTCCAGAGTTGTGTTCCTTGACCAGTATCCCTGAAAGTGAACTGAACCGGGTTATCGGCACAAAAGCAATGTGTGACAAATTACGCTTTGTGCTTTGTTTTGTTTTTCCCTTGAACTAAATGAGTCCTTTGTGCTCATTTGTGATGGTGTGCCCATAGACGTGATGGTTTAGCTACTTCTCTTTGCCTTCATATATAGATATTTGCCAGATAAATTAGACTTAAGTCCGATCTGTTTGCCTGTGTGTGCAGTCTAATTCCGTCCCTCTGCACACCTCGATCTCACAAACGTGCTCTCAAAATGTCGTCGACAGCTTGAATAGGTTTCGGTAGGTGCATTAGTGCATTAAAAGCGGGTCAAGCCATCAAAATTCGCCAGTCAGGCAGGCAGGCAGATGTTCCAGTTACCTCCTGCTCCCCTTTATGTTGTTACAAAACCGCGCACGCCTCTCGGTTGTCTGTCATTTCCACTGAAGACCAACGGGCACGCACACATATATACTCATTAACAACCAATTAGAAAGCAGATATTGGCTCGGCGGGGGGAACCGAAAGGCCAACCGCTGCTGTCGAGGCCGCCTTCAACGCCAAATCGCGACAAACACCTGGATGCTCGCCAGCGTGGTGTGTGACTGACTGTGCACGTGTGTGTGTGTGTGTTTTGCTTTCTGACAGCTTATTCTGATCCCTGTCTTTAAAAAAAAAAAAGACGAATGCACTAAATGTGTCAATTCCGGCCTGCAAGTCCTGTTGTTCGTTGCATCATCCGGATTGTCTCAGGACAGCTCTCGCTCCCGACATTATCCGTCTCACATGGGGGGGGGGGGAAAGAGGCTCGGGCCGCATCAACACAGGCGTAAACACACACGACTCATCCTCCGTGGGATCGGGAGTGTGTTTGTATCAGCGCCGAATACGAGACGCTCCAGGCATTCAGCGTCTCCGGGGAGCATGTTAATGACAACTCTCTCTTTCTCTCTTTCTGTTTGCCTCAATCAACCATCTTTAGCTCACGCCTTCCATCCCCTTTTTTACTCACAGCGCTGTCATACGTATCCGCAGACGATTCGAGATTTAAACTCAGGCATCTGTTCCTGTCTCAGGTCGATTTGATGGGCGGTGGATTTATTTTATTTTTTTCCCACTTTCCAAAAAAGGAGATTAAAGTGACAGAAGTCACCTGAAACATGTGATTAAAAAATGTCATACTTGTGAATATTGGAAACAAAAGTCCTACATATCCGTTACATTAATTAAATTACCTTCTCCATTTCCAAAGTTTCCTGAACAAGTATCTGAATGCCCTTGGGCAAGGCACTGAACCCCAACACTGCCCTGCATTGTAGTGTGAAAAGCACCTTTATAGATAGATAGATACATGCTGAGTGTGTGCGAAAGGAGTGAATGAAAAACAAATTATGTCTTTTTTTAGAGCCTAAATTAGGTTGAAAGGTGCTTCGTAAGCATGAACAATTTACTTGAAAAAAAAAAGTTACATTTTGAATGGTTCATAAATTCTTATGTCACATGGTTCAGTGCTTCTACAACCTCATTTTATACTTGGGAGCTCATTAAGGGGTGACTCTTTATTCCAGTGACATAGAGTCAATAAGGAAAAATGGAAAACAAATGGATAAATAAATCAAATTCCAAGAAGGCATCGAAACAGTTGAGTTAAAAAAGTTCTGATTCGAGAGAATCATTTGTCAAGTTATACAAATACAATGTAAAATACTTAATGTCCAGCAGCAGAAACTTTTGTCTGACAAACTTCTCAATGGTTACGATGACTGTGTGACACCACGATTTGAACGTAGCGATCACAAATGATCAACGAAAGCCTCGGCGTGACCTCCCAGTCTCAATCAGTGGCGTTTGATACTTTAATTGAAACCCATTACGGTCTAATGTGATTGCAATTAGCTCCGATCATGTTTAGTTTACGCTAACTGTAAAACGGAAACGTACTGACCCGCTACAGACTCTACTCTCATGCAGTGGTGGGAAGTAACGAAGTACAAGTACTTCGTTACTGTACTTAAGTACAATATCCGTGTATCTGTACTTTACTTAAGTAGGTTTAATAATGGATACTTTCTACTTTTACTCCACTACATTTAACAGCAAGTATCTGTACTTTCTACCTCACTACATTTCTATACAGCGTTTCGTTACTCGTTACATCCAAGACGCATTTCGGTTTTTTTAATTTGTTCGTTAGTTTGAAAGTATCCAATGGCGAGAGCAGAATCAGTCCGCTGAACCAATCCAAAGATAGGTACGATAGGTACACTTAATGACATTATATAAGCCGTTAGGTATTATGGTTGGCAAGTACTTTTACTTTTAATACTTAAGTAGTTTTAAAAGCTTGTACTTTCTTACTTTTACTTAAGTAAAATAATAATGTGGTACTTTGAATTTTACTTGAGTACATTTTTGTTTGTGTATTTGTACTTTTACTTAAGTGCATTGTCTTTCTCCACCACTGCTCTCACGGATTAGAAAATGAATGATTGTGTGTGTGTGTGTGTGTGTGTGTGTGGTTGATGGGTAGCTGCGGCTAGCTGCGGCTAAGATGGTGACACGGCCTCCTCGGTGCTACATGGTTTTAAAACCACATTATGGCCACTGCTGCTCCCATGCCTCCATAGTTAATGTGTGCTTCACGGGGCTGAATCCAAACTCTTTTTCGACCTCGCTCTCTGTCCCGCTTGAGGCTCATTAGTGGCTACAAGAGCGCAGTTGACCCCTCGAGCCCTCAACTATGTCCCTCCTCTCTATCTTTCCTCCGCTCTTGCCTTTTTTTTCCCCCACTCTCCTCTCTTTTTCTTTTTCCCCTCATCTGAGTTACCCAACTCTTCCCCTCATCACCCCCTCATCATTCACACAGCGAGAGTTTGGCAGCGGTCTGTGTGTGTGTGGGGGGTGTGTGTGTGTGTGTGTGTAGGAGTTGCTTGGGGCCAGTCTGTGTTTGTGTACAGCAGAGGTCTTTGGTAAGGACAACACAGGGGACTCTGTCCTTGTCTGACCCGAGCGGAATTAGACCAAAGGTGTGTGCATGTGTACGTTTTGTGGACTAAAAACTATGTACATTGTCCCGAGTATGAGCCGTAGTAATAACACCGGTAATAATAGCGCGGTCAGAGGTCCCCCTTAGCCCGCGGGGACAAGCTGCACACAGCCAGTAAAAGGGCCTAATAAAAGACTGCAGTAGGTCACCTTATGTTAGGCACGGACTGTTGCCTCGATTTAAGCCCCGACCGGTATAATCATCCACGGTAAATGAGGTTTTTAAACACGAAAAAATGCACTAATATAGAAAGACACAAGTTCCATTGAAGCAGATTGACGTAAAAGGCCAACGTGAGCACGGTAAACACTGACGGGGTCACGCCGATAAAGATGAAATGATTTATTTAGGCAATAACACGGAACCCCGATGTGACGGGCATCAGATTTCTACGACGGGGTGTCTTGACTTGACCGTGACGGATGGAGTACGAATGGTCCGCGGCCTATTAGAGCTCTTTATGACGGGTTATTGAATGCAACTAATGGATTCGTGCTGATAGCTAAAACTCAGGTTTCTCGATCCTTTACCATTTACTGACCAACCTGTGTGATTGCGAGCTCGTAGGCGCCATTGTTCGGTTCGTAAAGACACATTCTGGGTAATGTACCTTTTAACTGTCAGTGTTTTACCCGCAGCCAATAACAATTAGCTCAGTCTCTGTGATATACTGTATATTTGCCCATACGTGCATATAAACCCCTTATCTCGGCCCTGCAATTTGAGAAAAAAAAAAAAACCCCGACTTCGGCATCTCTTCTGTCATGGGGATGGGTTCTTGGAGGGAGGACTCAGTCGCGGAATGAGGGGAACAAGGTTTATTGCACAAAAAAACAGAGTGAATGTCCAGACAAAGTACAAAGCAAAGCTGTGGAAAACTGTGATCAAAGTAACAAAGCAATGAGCAAACAAGACTGGTTAAAGTAACAAAATAACGATTGACAAAACTGTGGCAAAACTGTGACTATGACTGAGGCAAAAACTGTGACAAAAGACAAAAGCAAACCTGGCGTGGGGGTGACGAAGGACAAAAGACGAAAACGCACTCGCGCCAGACAAGGGGAAACAGGACTATTTAAACACACGAGGGAGGGGAACCCCAGGTGTACACAATAGGTAATCAAGACGAGACATTCCCCCAGACGTGACATCTTCAGCGAGTAGCCTAAGAGGAATTCTAAAAAGAGGTGGGCAGCAGGAATTACGTGTCTACGAGGCGCGCAACAGTTAGCAGATGTCGGGCCCGTGTGAGGCCGCATTCGTCTGCAGTAAAAAAAAAAAAAAAAATCCGTCGACTGAACGCTCCGCCGTTCCTCAATCCGAGCTGTTGACTCTACGGTAATGATGCAAGTCAGGCTAAACATAACAAACCATTAGCATCCCCCAGCATGCCGGCGACGGCGCTGGGAAGACGCCGATCTCACTTACGCGCACGGGCTTCACGTGCACACGGGGAATGCAGATCGGCTCGCGTAGAAGTTCCCCAGTGGTAATGAATCCTGGCTTAACTACAGCATGGTTTTTTATTTCCGCGCAGCAGAGAGCGAATCCGAATATTTTTGATAGAGAGAAAATAACCTTGTTTTTTGCGATAGAACTATCTGTTAGTATTCAACAGCAAAGATTTTGACACGTGGGTCATCCTCTCGGTCGGGTTGAATGACCTCTGGTTGTTTGTTTCAACCGTCGTGTAAGAGCTCGCATACCCCGGAACCATCCCATCTCATAAGACTTTTAAAGCCAGGAAGAAAGGGGAGGAATTGTGGTCTGGAATGGCTACAGGCATGTGAAAGCAGAAAAGGGGGTAACCTCCCGGGACCGACGTGATTTCCCACCGGCCAGTTTCTGTGAACCTTTAAAGAAAAAAAAAAGATGTGAGTGGAATAATTCAAGGCAAAAGAGGAGAGGGGGGGGAGAGGAGAGAAATAGGGGGAAGATAAGCAGGGGTGTGCAGAAAGTGGCATGGATGAGAAAACAGAAAGGAAGAGGAAATGAGAGAAATGAACGAGTGGATATCTGTCTATGCTGACTTTATCAGAGGAAACAAGGGGGAACTGTATGGCAGGGTCCCAGCAAGAGAGTTCACACTGTCCCCGAGTCATGGTCATTTCAATCTCTTCCTCTTTCCTTCCCCTCATGCCGGCCTTTTTGACTTTGACTTGATTTCCCCGTTTCATTTCCTTTCATATCCGTCTCCATCTTCTCCGCATCGCCTCCCTCCCCCTGCTCTTGTTTTTCTCCCCCCACCACGTCCTCTTTCCCTCCTCTAAAATTACTTGCAAAAACAGTCCCCAAATTGAGAACATGTTTATGCAAATCGGACGAAAGCCGGGGCCATTGTGTGTCTGCGTGTGCGCGCCTCCCTACCGCGGACTCACTTTGTCACTCCGGGTCTTTGTTTTTTCGCTGAAGTTAAACTTCGCCGTGTTTTTTTTGGCTGCCTTTGAAAGTCTGGTGGAAGGCAGACAAAGTCTGCCACAGGCATTTTTCTCAACCTTTTTTTTTTTCAACCTCGCTCGCTCGCTCGCTGACAGCTTTGCTGTTCTGAAGGGGTGTGGTGATTGATTGGTCTCTATGGAGACGATACGTCTTATAATGAACAAGAGAAAGCTGGCATGTTAATTTGTTTAGTGTGGGAGGCTTAATCGGGCTTGTGTTTGTGAGTTTGTGCGCGCTCACCCACCCCATTGTTCTTAGAGCACATGCTAGTGTATATGTTGAAGTGTGTGTATACACTCACACACATATATATGTATAATAACACTGTAATAGATGTATAAGTTTTTATTATGAAAAGATTTCTATCCATTTCTTTCTGAATACGGAAGATGTGTCAAAACCTTTTACTGGTTTAACATATAATAATATATTATATTTCAGTTTGCAGGTGTGTGTCATTGAGGTTTTTTTAATGTTTGATATAGAAAAGTGTTTTTTTCTTATTTCCTATGATTAAATACATGTCTGATCTCCTTTTTAGATTTGTTATTTCTTAGGAGTCCTGTGTACATATACATGTGTCATTTGTGTGTGAGTGTGTGTCAGAAGCAGACAGATACAGAGAGAGAGAAAGAAAGGTTTCCCGGGTAGTGCAGATGCTGTTGATTATCTCAGTCATAGATGTCAGAGTGAGGGAACCTCCTGATGCGTGTCTTGCTGTTGCACAATTTTAATAGCGTTTCTAGTCCTCACTCACTTTTAGATGTGCAGTATTTGCATAAATCATATCAACATATCAGCGTGGCTTTGAGCATATAGCAGAGACTTTGATTATGATATGCTAATCTGACCTATAATATACTTCCTGTCATTCCTCTCCTCTGGAATCCTGTTTGCGCACACACACACACACACACTTCTGCCTTTATTCCAGCAACAGCTGATTCACAGGCTGCATTGGCTTGTTTCTTGTTTGAGGCGACATTGCCAAAGCGGTACAAAATCAATTTTTCAAACATTGGCAATGAGTTGCATATCCATTAGGACCCTGCTGAGTACCTAAATTGTGTGGTTTAACATCATTATGTGCTGTATGATAGTCAAAGGCTGTAGTGGAAAGGAGTGAACCAGTCAGGGACTCTTTAAGTCAGGGAACCATATTGGATTCATCTATTGGCAGCAAGTAAATTGACTTATTTGTCTAAGTGTTGAGTTTGCACGTTGGAATCGTGGTTTATTTACTATAGTAATGCAGCTACAGTGGGGGAAATAAGAATTTGACCCTTTACTGATTTTGCAGGTTTGCTCACTTACACAGAATGCAACGATCTTTAACTTTAATCATATGTACATTCTAACAGTGAGAGACAGAATCCCAAAGAAAATGATTGATAACCATGAATTGATAACCATCTGATGAGGAAAAATAAGCATTCTTTGTAAGTGGGCAAACCTGCAAAATCAGCAAGGGGGTCAAATACTTATTTCCCCCACTGTAGACACTTAGCAGGTCTTGGCATTTTTTTTTCAGTCAGTCAATAGTGATGGAAAAAAAAAAAAAAGTGGAGGAACCGAGTCCAGTTAAGTCCAGTCATTTCAGATCGTCTGTAATCGTCTTGTAAAAGCGTGAGGTTTAACCGGTGTGTGTCCCTCCCTCTGCAGCCCTTGCAGATAGACGATAACTTCTGCGGCCAGGACTTCAACCAGCCCCTCGGGGGGACCACGGCCATCGAGGGGATCCCGCTTTACATGGACAAGGATGACGGCATGACCTCCGTGGCGGCCTACGACTACCGAGGACACACGGTGGTGTTCACGGGCACCCGAAACGGACGCATGAGGAAGGTGCGTTAATCACTTTTGTCTATTTTTTACGTTTTGAACACAGTGACGACTTTTACTTCTGGTTTAGGACCGTAAACTCAAACAGTTCAGTCTTACAGCGCTCCATTGTGTAGTTCATAAAAAATGTAGTTATGTGGGGTGGGGGGGTGTGGGTTGGGGACGTCACACACAAACGTTTCACCCCGCAGAAGTGTTGCTTCTGGCAGGACACAAATAAAATGTGGATTTAGTCGGCCCTGCTGTGGCCACAGCGTGTGTGCGCGAGCAATATTGCGTGTGATGTATTTTCAATGGTCATTGGTTTTGGCATTGCTGACAAATGGCTTTGTCATCACAACTCATTGCAGATATCAGCTCCGAGTGTGTTTACGGAAGCCCAGTGTGTGTGTCTTAGCGTGTGTGTCTTTAATGACATTTTGTGTTTGTTTCATCCTGAAATGGCTTTTCACAGCTTGCTTTGTCTCTGAATGCTTTTTGAAACATCGCAAACAAGACACATATACACTTGCTAAAACGCGTTAGGCAGAAGCTCTGGAGATGCGAGGCTGTGCGTTCGTGTCCTGTTTTCTTGAGTATAGCTTGTGCGGTGCGGGGTTTTTTATCTCGCTGAACGTCGCAGTCGAGGATTTTCAAAAGCCAGTCACTGTGTCTGAGGGGCTACGAGGTGGGTGCAGATGATGTTTTACGTGTCTCCTGAGGAACACTTGTGAGAAAAACCCGTGCTTTTTTCTTTTTTCTTCTTCCTGTGTTTGTTTCCATGCTCCAGTGGGCTCCTTTAAAAGCCGTGCTCGGTAACATGCGAGCAGCGATTTTTCTTTCATGCTCTGCATACGCGCAGTGTGCAGTCTCTTTGTGTGCGCACGCCTGTGGGTTTACAATATGTGTGGGCTCCTTGAGTGCCCGTGTTGAGTAGACTGTGTGCCAATCAGCTGCTCCTTTATCAGAAAATCTGACTGCGGCCATCAGTGTATTTCTCCTCGTTTTTAGCACTTGGAGTAGACTGTGTCACCAATACTCTCCAATCAAATGAATTCCATAGCAACACATAGAATGCAAAATACATTTTTTTTAAAAAGTCCAACGGATTCTTATTAACTCATTGACTGCCAGCCATTTTCAGAACAGGGAGTCGCTCACTGCCAGAGTTTGTTGAGCATTTTGACTGATTTTTCAAGAGCCACAGAATAGTTTGTGCTATGACTATGTAAACACCGAACACACCAAAAGAAAGAGTAGACTCTCTTCTTTCACCAGGAAAGAAAAATTTGTTTCTAACTTATTCCGTTCTTCTTCGACGTGCGTCTCACCGGCGACATTTCTCTCATAGCGAACCATTGCGTTTGTTTTTATTTGCCTACAGTCTATGCTCATCTCCCATCAAAAGTGGCACAGCTACCTAGAGGGTCAATTTGTTACTACATACTCTGTCTAGAAGCCGATATTTACGGAAAAACTTTAGCCCATCGTCCCCCAAGCCACTCTCGTTGAAAAACATAAAAGACGTCTATAGACGTCTTTGGCAGTCAATGAGTTAATGTTTTCCCCCAAAGTTTTAAACAAGTGTCATTTGAAGCTATCCTTTCCCCTATGTGGATGTATTTCATGTGTTTATCTAACATTTATACATCATTTTCAGTGGTGGAGAAAGTACTCATACAATGTACTTAAGTAAAAGTACAAATACACAGACAAAAATTTACTCAAGTAAAAGTCAAAGTACCACATTATTATTTTACTTAAGTAAAAGTAAGAAAGTACAAGCTTTTAAAACTACTTAAGTATTAAAAGTAAAAGTACTTGCCAACCATAATACCTAACGGCTTATATAATGTCATTAAGTGTACCTATCGTATTTAGTTTTAATAAATCAGTAATGTACCATTTTAATGAGCAATGCTGCAGATAAAGCATGTTTTTATTGTGTTTACCCCCTGTGACAGTTTAGATTTAGATATTTTATGCAGGTCCTGCGTACTGTGCTGCTCTTCTTGAGGGAGGACCTAATGGTTATTTCCCACTTTGGATTGGTTCAGCGGACTGATTCTGCTCTCTCCATTGGATACTTTCAAACTAACGAACAAATAAAAAAAACGAAATGCTTCTTGGATGTAACGAGTAACCAAACGCTGTATAGAAATGTAGTGAAGTAGAAAGTACAGATACTTACTGTTAAATGTAGTGGAGTAAAAGTAGAAAGTATCCATTATTAAATCTACTTAAGTAAAGTACAGATACACGGAAATTGTACTTAAGTACAGTAACGAAGTACTTGTACTTCGTTACTTCCCATCACTGATCATTTTCTGTTCAAACCAGCGCGTTTCATCCCTGTTGCCTGTCAGGGGCCTTTTCCAAAGCTCCAGCCCAGAGCTGCTGTCAACTGCTTATTCACGGGCTACGATAATGCGCACGCACGCAGGAACCGCACGTGCTGCTTCCTGTCACTCGAGTTTTGCCCAGTCGACTGAAACCGAGCCCGCGAGTCCTTGCGACTGACCCCTGGAACTGTGTCCGCGCTTGTGTGCGCGCAGACGGATGATTTGTGCGTCCGCCGAGGAGTGCCGGGGTCAGCAGATCCCGGATGATATCCCCGCCGATTGGAATCCCATTTCCCCCCCCCCTCAGCCCGGCGCGTCTTCCTGGGCGCGGGGGAATGGCGAGGGGGAAGGTGAGGCGGCCCGGTGTCCTCGCACAAATCAATGCGGATGCTGCGGGAAAATGTAGTCGTCCGTTTGAGCGGGGGAAAACGCCGGGACGGGGATGACAATTACTATAAATCAACAGCCATTCAACCTCCAGCCAGTTTGTTAAGCCCTTCCCATTCCTAAGTCTTTCCACTGACTCAGGAGGTCATTCGTTATAGCTTTAAAAGAGGTGGAGCGAAATAAATTGGAGAATAAGTACTTGATTTTTGGCAAAAAACAAAGTTTAGAAAGAAAGGAAAGGGGGAAAAGTAAGGTTGAGGCTGATGGAGAGCGGAGCTTACAGACTGGGAGGTTTTATTGCTACTGAATGGAAATGCAAAAGCTGCAGTGTATTGATATCTCCACAAGTACTCACAACCGGATGGTCATTAATATTCCCACAATGTGACCTGCTTGATATGTGCTTGCCTGCATGAGCATGTCTCGTCTTGTAAAGACTGTTATCGATCCATCCATGAATTTCTAATCAGTAATGTGGGCGCTAAATCCGGGCGGTCTGTCTGAAAAGTGTCGATGTTGTGTTTGCGTGCAACGTATGTGAGGAAGAGACGGAGGGAGGGAACTGGACTAAGTTATCGCACATGTCCACTGCTTCAGACCAACATGACTAATTACGATGTTATGACTGAGTAAGCATACATCACGCACTGTATGCGTGAAATGACCGCCATTACTTTCCATTACTGCACAGGTTTAACACACTGTTAGACACCAGAGGATGCAAATTTAACATCGTGTCTGATTCTTTTTCTTCAGTTGACAGACCGGCTTATTTAAGGGGTGACTTTTTTTTTGTTTTAATGGTGTCATGGGGCCTTCATCCGGGGGCTAACTAGAAAAAGTAAAAAAGTAAAATAGTAAAGCAATACGAGCTTTCGAACAAATGTCAGTGTTGACATAGGAGATGATGGTGTAGAAAGCTCCTGAATTTTCAATATCCATCTAATATCTGCCAAAAAATTCAAGCATGACTGCCTTTCCTACATCGCTTAGCGTCACTCGGCTCACAGACGGTGTCGCGGCGGAGTTTTTTACCGCACCGTAGGGTTCCTCCTCACCGATTGTCAGAAGCATCCCCAAAAAAGCCTCCTCAGATCTCCATAAAGCCCGGAAATCCTTTCAATCGCCCCCATCTCATCTCCTCTCTTGTCTACCTGGGAGAACAAGGTGCTCCCGACGCATCGGGCGAGATGAAAAGGGAAAACTCTCGGCAGCCCCCGAGTATTTCCAGATTTCAGAAACAAAAAGGCGATAAGCAACGCCGATGGATAAAAGAAAAAAAGAGGAACGGAGGGGGAGATTTACTCTGGGCGGCGTATAGGTGTGTGACATTGTCTGAGTGCGTGGTGGTGGGTGAAGGGGGTACGGTTTCATGTCATTTCATCATTTCCCTGCCAGCAGCAAATCCAATTACTTTTCCTTTCCCTCTATCTGGGAAGATAGCCTGAGTGACAGTGCTGATTGGAGAACGGCGCTGCAGAGGTAACCGTGCCAAGCGGTTGATTGACGTAACACTGGCGCTTTACTGCCATCAGACACGGAGACGAGTGAGACTAGTTAGACATCGGGCCGTCTCAGAGCCGTGGAGGCCGCCAGAGGTTCACTAGCCCTTCTCCTTTGATCGAACGGGCTTTAAAGTGATCCGGTTTGCTCTTTTGTTGGATGCTCCACATTCTTCTTTGTGTCCGTATGACTGATGTGACAATCTGCATTGTGTACTGTATTATTTTTCGCACTGCTCCCAGCCAAAAAACTCTTGGCCCCCTTCATGTTTTTTAAGCAAGAAATGTCACAATCGCGCCAATGTTTCCTGAGCTCTGGAAACTTGAACGACACTAATTATTCATCTGAAGGAGCCATTTTGAACAACTAGAATAACTTCTTAAATTCTTCTTCTTCCGTATATGCATCTATAACGTGGAACAGAATATCTTTTTTTATTATCCTGAAAGGGATTTTGTCATAAATATAATTCTTTATGATGAATCAATGAAGACATAACTTCTTTCCAGTATTTATGTTTTCAAAATCTGGAAGAAAAAGTGTCTGATGGGACTATGAGTTGCTAGTTTTGCACAAATATTTGCAGCACTTAAATGCTTTTTTGTGATTTGTTGTATTCATCCTCCATGGTGGACATTTTGTTTTGTCCAAGGCACTTCCCATTCTAGCTTTTAGGAGTATGATATCAGGTTAGCTATCAGTGGCATTAAAGGGTGGATCAATGCAGTATTTTGGACAGAGAATTTGACAAAAACCATCTCAGTTCTTTAGCTTTTCTAGTATCTGTAACACGCAAGTCTCTCAGCACTCAGTGAATGGAAGTTCCCTCTTAGACCTCGAAACGACCGCGGATGCATTGGCTTTGCGGGCTTAGCTGTAAAACGTGCTGTCAGAATGATGAAGCCTAATCAGGAAACATGGGATGGGAGGTAATTTAGCATGTGAATGCTAATTAGCGCTAGCATTTAGACTGGCAGACGATGATTGAAGCGGCGCATCGGCCGCTCGGGCTGGTTAGACGGCGAAACAGCAGGCTGGTAGGAATGATTGATAATCTTCGCATGGGGCTACTTTCCGTCTCCCTGTTTGTGTGTAAATGAGTCCGGATTGCGGTTTCTCTTTTCCGCCAATGAAACCCCATAATGAGCAGATGAGCTCAACACCTGAACACTTTAATTCCATATCTCTCCCATTAAGTGGAAGTTAGTATGATAATGTCCCTCTAGTTTCTCATAATACAGAGGAAGGGATTGCATAGACTGTTCTCATCCATATACACATACCTTTTAAGTTTCTTAAGCTCTACTTGTGTATTCTGTATGTATGATGTATATGAAAAATCTGTTATAGTCCCAAAAACAGCATGTGATGCAGTCCGATGAGTGAAAACTAGCGTGTAAATCCGGCACAGGCAGTGTTACCGCTGTGAGCTTCACGTTTGAGTGAATTATCAGCCCATTCTCCTCTCTAGAGCTCATCTCCTTGTCTTTGGGTCTTATAGTTTCACCGTCGACATCCCGCTCTTACTTACTTATGTCACCTTCAGCTCTATCTCGCTCCTGGATGAACGTATACGCGCCCGCAAATCCACTTCCCCTGAGACCCGTTCACCTCCTCTGTCCTCCCTCTCCTCCACACGTTTCCCCACGTCCTCCATCCGTTGGTGCTTTACCACATGTCAGCCGGTTAAAAAAAGTGAGGGACAGCGCTGACAGGCTAGTAAAATGCCGTATAAAACAATCGGAAATGAGCCTTATAGACACAATCGTACTCCATCTTTTCGTGCAGCTGCTTTTACGTAAAAATCCGCTCCCTTCAGATCGCATTTAAACACCAGGATGTTTGGAGATTTGGTTGCATTAATGCAGGAACGGGCTAATTAGGGCTGCAAGCTGTTTTTCTCTTCTCAGATTAACCAAATTTTTTCTCTCTTAATGCGCTCCCCCCCGGAACCATTAAAGACATTACACAACCGCTTTTCGTCGTCATTAGATGAAATCTTGAATTTGGAGAGACCGGATTTTTTTATTGAATGAACTCCGCAATGTGTTTTTAACTCCTGAAATATCCTTTGCAAATAATTTGTCTTTGTGTAAAATAATTGATACGCTGCATAGGAAATTCTTGTTGAGTCTCTTAATCCCTCAAGCAGTAAATTAAAAAATCTTAACTTTTTCATTAGAATCTATCTGTTTGGCTAAATTAATTACTGAATTTCCACTATATTAGAAAGAGCTTGTCTAGCGGGGCAAGCTACCTTGAAAAATAGTCGATTTTTTGCCAGAATCTGCCCGTTTGGGAAGAATTGTTTTAAAAAACAACATAGAGCGATCAGAACCTGGTAAGTACACGTTTGAGAAAAGGAGGATCGTGTTTAATATGTAATCTGAGTGCGGCTAACGGCACACAAATGGACCTTTTTTGGTTAGAGGCAAAGCTTTAGATGAAAGTTAGATGAAGTTGGAAGAGCAAGAGGTAACGCGCGTTGTGTTTTAGCCATCGCTAAATAAAAGTTTAGTTTACGTAGTTTTTCTTCTAAGTAATTTAAGATACAGATTAATTTTCTTACTGGTTATTTGTGGACTGTTGTTTTTCCTTATGCTGCTGTCATTTACGAGAACAATTTGTCCATATATTTGAAAAAAGAGGACTTAAATATTTGGATTTAGAGCATCTAAAGAGAATTCATGAGGATGGGACGACCTCTGATGAGACGCTGTTTTGCAGCACTTATTAAGGCCAGCCATAGCTACTGTGCCATTGTGGTTGTGGGTTCAATTCTCCTGTGGGCTATCACATCATATGTGTTACGGCTTGTGTCCTTGGGCAGGACATTACCCGGCGGTCCCCGCGGAGGAGCAGGGCTCGGCATTAATGGATGGGAGATGTGCACGGAGTGCTAGATGGATATATTAGTGAGCTAATGAATCTTTGATAAGTGGGAAGGCTTCACGTATGTCGAGAGATGAGAGGAAAGATCAGGGCTGAAGCTGTCAGTCGAAAAAATGACTTTTATTCGCACTAAATCCTGGCCGAGTCTGACGTTGGCGTCGCTATTTCGGGGCGGGGAGTGATGTGCTCCCTGTTCTGTGAAGCAAATTGATATAGACAAGGAGAGAAGCCAATCTTTTCTAGCTGACCAATGTCAAATTATTGTTTTATGTGCAATTTAAAAAAAAAAAAAAAGATTGTATCATGACTTAGAGCTGCTGAGTTTGGGGATAAACTTTCTAATGTTTTCATTCAAATCTGGGACACTTTAGGCCAGTCGTTGGGACAGTGGATTATTTGATTTTGTATTCCATTTCTGTCTTTTAGTTGATTGCACTATATTGTTTCTCAACAAAATGTTTGTCAATCAGTAATGGTTTTACCATTCGAGATGTTCTGATTAGACTGGTAAAACCAGAAGAGCAACAGTTTTCCCATCTCTCTTTTGGCTATTCTTCTTTATATCGTTTTGGATTGACCCAAAGTTATCACCTTTTTTTTTGCTGCCTTATCTAAATACTCAGTTAAGCTGTTATTATGTAATGGGACGTCCTTGAACAGCAGACTGATATCTAATATATTCTGAATTACAGTATAGGCCGCATACTTTGTTTGCGGTTTGTTACTGTGTAATAACCAGAATTCAAATCCATCATGTATTTATAGACGGGAGTTTGTTTGATTAAACTTCTTTCTTCGTATGTCCATCCTGAATACACCCACAAAATTGCTCAGGTTTTCAATGTCCTGCTTAAGGATCCTCATTCCAGATCCCCCATGTGACGAATACATATTCACTGAAAATATGCATTAATATTAAGTCATATAAAATATGTATTTTATGATTTCTGACTTTCTTTAGTACCCATCCACAACCCACATCTTCCAAGAAGGGTGTTTTTCTTCATGATGTCATTCATAAATGGCCGTTCCATGAATACAGCTCTCAGAGAAAAGCCTCGGAGCTGTGACCCCGATAAGCCAGTGCGCACCCACTCACTCATCAGTGAGTCACAGCGTCCCGCCGACCGGGGGGGGCATGGGACACTCCCGCGTCCAGACACACAACGGACCCACACATGCGCCCGCGTGGAAGGTCCAGCAACCGCCCGCCAACAGCTGTCGCGTTGACGACCGGTGTCGGGTGCCAGTAGCTGGCTAACCTCCTCTCATCACAACATGTGTCCGCACAGATACACTGGGGGGGGGACAGGTGTCCCCCGTCTGTGGCGTGCATCTGGAGAACAACTGGGGCGTTGAGCATAGCTGCGAACAAGTTTAACCAGACACACTTGGTTTTTTAGGGTTTTTATTTTATGTAATAGGACAAAACCAAAAAAAAAGGTCTGAAGAAGTTGTCGGACATGTGTTACTACACTCATCGCATTGCTATCAAGGGGAAGTTGCTGCCTCAAAGGGTGTGCGTTTCTGTCTTATTAGAAAGCATAGGAAATATCTCAGTGTGCGCCTGCCTCTGGTATGTTTATCCATTTCATATCTGGGGAGAGACGTGGTGCTGTGGGTGTGTGTGCGTCTGATTAAAGAAGGCAAATGCAGGAACGGAAACAGTCTCCGTGTGTCTGGATTGCGGCTGTTGAAGGAGGATTTTTAAAAATTTTCTTACGCACAACTGTGTGGATGACGGCTACGGATGCTCAGATTAAAGTGCCTCCGTTTCCTGGTTGGAGCTTTCTTCGTGTAGAGTTGGAGCTTTCCACCTGATGCCAGGGCAGCTGCCACGCAAACAGCTCCACACACTGCACTCACACAGTGCCAAAGGAGGATTTTTGACGCGTGTGTGTGTTTGCTGCACAGAGGAAGAGAAAAGGGGGCAGCTGCGGCATAAAGCCTTCATCAACTGTTCCCGTAGACCGCCCCATCTGTCCAGCCATTAATACACACACTCGCACCCTGACGCTAATGCGCGCACATGGGCCCGTCTGTTGTCTTATCAGTCACACATGGCGGCCACGGCAATGGTGTGTATTCTCTGGTGTCTCGTGCGAAGAAGCTGTGTGTGTGTCGACCGCGTCTGACGCCACGCGGCGTGAGGCGGAATCTAGCCGTGCCAAATTTAGGGGTGAAAAAATCAAAGTGAATTGTTCCTGGAAATTAGCAGCGGCGAAGAGTTCGGCCTTTGCAACATTCGAGGCCTCGTATCCTGTGTGGGAAATATCTCAATTTCTCTCAATTTGTTTAGATTATTGGACATTTGAGAATTGATTGGGGTTTATTCATTGTTAAACTTAAACATAGTGGGGAAATGTGTCCAATATAAGTGTCCGAAACACTTTATTCTGTGGGACATTTATATGGGACACATTTTATTAATGTAAGAGTACTAGATTTATGTGTTTTGTGGTAGTTTGAGCCCGCTTTGCTGTTTCTGCCACTGTGAGCTCTCTCCTGTGGTAATAACCTAATTTAAAGGTTAATTCATATAATTACGGGGTGAATGTATTAAATTGTTTAAAGAAGTGATTCAAAAGGGATCCGTTTCACTTCAACTGAACCGTAGAACAGACATTTATTAAAAAAGATCTCAGGAAAGTGTGTCAGCTTTGGAAATTTGGGCATCCCTGAAAATCCTCCTATACCCTTTTATGTTTCGTAAATCACCAGCACCTCCTTTAATCCGCTGTTGTTTTTGCTAAGTCATTGCTCCAACCTTGATTTTTTTTTCTTGTTTGTTTGTTTTTTTTTAATCCATCTCTGTCCAAGTCAAAAGCCAGCTTGTCAGAACAGGCGCAAGGACATCGGACTGTGGCTGAGCACCCGTATGTTAATGAGGAAAAGAGAGAGAGACAGATCTAGGTCCAGAGAGCTTCTCGGGGTCAAGGAGACCTAATGAAATGGAGTGGAAGAAGGTTGAGAGCGAAAGACAGACTCTGTTTCAGGGAGTCTGAGCATTGTCCCTGATGATGTTTATGATATTGATTGCCTGCTCTTAAGAAGCTTCCTGATTTCTGATTTGGACACTTGTGAACATTGTGATTGCGGCGAGAACATCTAAAGTCTTGAGTGGCCTCTGCAATCAAGGACAATGACCCTTAACACCATGCACGCTCTCGTGCCTACGCATTTTTTCTCTGTCACTCACACATACGTGCCTGAATACCTTACTACTGATATCCGACTGGATGGGCTGGGTATTTGCCACATTTCTGCACTAAACTCCACACAACAGCAAACCTCTGCCGCGTGTCACCAGCCATTCGGATAAAATCCGTTTTCAAGGCGGAACGCTGGAGTTGTTTTGTTGTCTGGATTTCCATTTTGTGTCATAATCTCTTTCCTTTTAAATGCAACGCCTTTGTTTTTTTTTGTTTTTGTTTATCACATTGAAATATCGTTGCCAAATCTTGAAATATTTTCTTTTTCCTAAGCTCTGATCCAAAGGCAACAGTTTAGTTTTTAAAGTTCAGACCGTTGGAGCCGTAATCTGATGTGTTCTCGTGTTTCAAACCCAATTCTAATCCTTTGGTGTGGTTTTGGTGATTGAAGTGTAAATATGTGTTAGGGAAAATGTTTAAAAAAAAAAAAAAAGGATCAAGCCTTTGTTTTCTGTAGTTGCCAATGAATATCAGGCATCGTGTCCCACAGTGGGGTTGTGGTTAGGGTTAGGGTTAGGGTTCAAACCTGTGCACTTTGAGACTTCTTTCAAAGTGTTTCCTATAGCCGTGGTGTCCTCCAGTTTCATCGTGAGTTTCTAAGGTTAGGGTTAGGGTTAGTCTTCCCTCTTTGTTTCCTCTTTGCTTTGGTTTAGCCTGTTTGGGCCGTAACTAAGTATCATCTTAGAGGGACCTTTTCAAAAACTGATGAGTGCCTGTTAAGGTGGACATACGGAAAACCACAGAGCAAATATACACAGGTTGATAGCGAGAGAATGGAGGTGGACAATGAGCTGGTGTTGTTAAGCCATCTGGTGTGTGTGTGTATGTGTGTGTGTGTGTGTGAGTGAGATCATGTATACGTGTGTGCGTGCGTGCTTCTATTGTGTCCGAATACAGCGCAGAGAATGACTTAGATTACCAAGACTGATATCAAAGTCACACTCTAGGACACGCTCCAACTAGCAGACCTCATCACACACACCTTTACTCACACATACACACACTCACATACACACACGCACCCTGTCTATCAGCAGCCTTTTTCGTTTTCCTTGGGGAGCGCACAAAAGGTTTCAGCTAAAAGACCGACATGTTGCGTACGTGTTTGTGTTTGTGTGTGGGTGAGTGTGTGTGTGAGTGTGTGTGGCTGCTTCTCCTCTAATTGAAGCGTACAGTGACTTGGCAAACGGCCTGATGTCAGAGGCATATATGGGGGGGGGGCAATAGATGAAGAGAATGATAGAGGACGAGGATGTATAGAAAGGGATAGATGGATTGCGCGGAGCGGTGACTGGAAAAGAATGGAGAGGAAAAAGAGGAGAAAATGAAGAGCGACAGCAGAGGAGGATAGAAAGGGAAAAGAAATGAACTGGTGAAAGAAAGAGCCTAACAATAGAGCCGACGTCGGAATCTACTGGATTATAACACAGTAATCCCATAGCTTCTATATTTGAAATGCTTCTCAATACTGTCTGGGGTTGTCGGAATGGGATTCTTTGACTCACTATGAGAAAAAATCTTTCTCCGGTCTCTGGATTTCTTTGGCACTGGATTGTTGGTGTTGTCTGAAGTTATGAGGGTTACAATGTTCCTGTGATTTTCTGTATTTAATGAGGGTGTCACAGCAAGGCTACCGGTGTTGCCCCAACCGCTCTGAGTGTTAATACTGTATTAATTTGCCTTTGTTGTCTTTGTTAGCATGTCAGCAGGATTGGGTACCTGGGCGCATTGCTCACACTTTCATGCTGAATTTAGCTGTTAGAGGTGTTAAATTCCTGTTGCCAAAAAATCCTTTGTCTCCCCGTTCGGTGTGGTTACACCTATTTTTTTTTTTCTTTTTCCCGAAGCGTTTTCTAATGCTCTTTAGTGACATTTGCTTTGCTTGTTTTATTTTAAGCAGACGCGATTTAAATCTCTACAAAAATCTCCCTCTTTCCATGTATGCCAGAGCATTTAATCTCTTCATTAACTTTCTGTGCTATCTCATTTTTTTGTCTGTATTTCCCGTGCTACAACACGGGCTATCTGAGCGCACATGGATCCAACCAGACAGCGCTACGAACAGCACTGGTTCAAAGCCACAGCTTTGAACCAGAACAATCAGTTGATGAGCCAAAGTGGTGAGGTTAATCCGCCAGATTACAGCAGATTACAATGCACCAGGGATGGTTGATTGGAAGATTAGAGCAGAGAGATGATGGCTAGAATAATGGGGATGGATAAATGATGAAGGATTGTCTGAAATGTAAAGGGATGAGTATGTGCATTTAATATCGGTGTTTTTTCGGAAGGTAACAGAAATACTTAACATAACCCGCTGTGTGGTTTGGCCTGGTTTTTTTCCAGTTGTGCTTTGGTGAAATTTTGATAAGGATAAGTAGAATAAGTAGGATAAATGGAACTATAATACCGTAGTAGGTCTATTTATCTGTATCAGTGGTTATCATACTCCAGATTCAGTGAAAAACAACCATAATCCCACCAAAAAGGTCAATTGTAAATAAAGTGAGAATACACTGATTTTCAGATTTACTAAAACCAATATTGGGTTTTCAATAGAACCCAGAAAGGTTTTGAAAGTGGGACATTTTCTAATATTTCATGGAAAATATCAGTTTATTGGTTATTAATAAATTGAAAGTTAGTGGTTCTAAAAGGAAAAAGTTGAAAGGCATGGTTTGTGTATTTGGAAAAGAACAGATAAGATGGAGTCTCAGTGACTGTTAACTAATGAGAACAGTAGAAAATACACTAAATGTGGTGTTTGGTACTCAAACACATCACGAAAAAACTTTTAAAACTTGTAAAGATGCTCCAAAACATAAAGCCGTTAAATTAAAATGCAATTATAAAGACATGCATAGGGAAATGTGATCACATTTTTTAACATACAGAGTAAAGAGACACAATTAGGCATGCTGTCTCGAAAATTTTAGGTTTCTCTTCAGTGTTTTTCAAAAACAATAACAACACCCTGAAATCAACCCGGAACTCAACAGATATCCTGGCCCCAGTTTATCTAAAGCTGTTAAAATAAAGAAAAACTTTGAAACAACTGTTTTTAAGACGAGCAAAGAAAGCCCCCATTCAGAAGCCGGGCGAGTGACATTTTGCACTCTGACCCCGGTGTTGTGACATTTAATCCATAACACAGTCATGCCAGCGGTAAATGGAACCATGAGACTTTCTGAGACTTCCAGCCGTGCCAGCGGACCACACGGCTATCTGCACCAGACCGCCACAGCACATGACTTCATCACATTGTCAGAAACAAGGGGCCCCACCACGGGACTTCTCTTATACAAGTTGAAATCTGTAACGTGGTAAGAAAACAATAAAATCCTCTTGTTTTTCTTTAAAGATAAAGCACACAAGTCATTCTATATATTGATATTCCTTACGGTCAGGTTGTGGAACATGCATTAGATTAAAAAGTACCGTGAGTGACTTTAGTGGTCACTTTCCATACCATGACAGTTAAATTATGCAACGTCAGCATTTTCCTTAGGAGCCCCGGGTGCATTTCCAGGAAGCCCAATGGTGTCTGGAAGGCCCAGTTTAGAGCCATCAGATCCACGCTGTGCTCTCTTTGTGTCTAAAACCAAAACATACTGGAATTACTCCGATTTTTTTCATGGTGAGAGCTGGACGTATCATGAAAGCACGTGGAGAGCTCAAAGAAGCGATCGAGTGGAATGAGCGGGGTGATCAAAAAGAGGTGGAGGAAGGAGTGGAGACAGCCCCGGACAAAGGGGGCGAGAGATTAGGGATGAGAGGCCTCTCTGCGTCCTGCTGGATCTGTCCAAACAGCCTCAACGCCAGCCAAGCCGAGTCTCTGTTTCTCTTTCCGTCCTCCTCTGGCTGAGAGTGTGCTGACAGAATTTGGAGAGAGGAATTAGAGAGGACGGATGCATGGAGATAAGAGCTTTTGTAACATCTCTGGTGTGAAGCTGCGCTAGTTCGGGTTTGCGTTGGTGCATTTCTGTGCTGCTTTCAGGTGCATTTCACAGACGCAAGAATAAGGACGCCACGATTGTGTAGCGCCTCACCCGAAGTAATCGGCATTAACTTGCTGCCGTAAAAATCCTCCACTCCATCCTGTGACTTTCATAATCTTGGACCCTGGGTGCGACGATTCGATTGCATCTCGCCAAAAGTGCATTAGTTTGGTGGAGTGCACTGTTTTTAGGTGATAAGGCCCTGTTTACCAATGGTGATAAGACCTGGCTCCCAATCGCAATTTCCTTGGCAAAGAGATCGTACATGGGGGATGAGGTCAGGGCTCGAGGCGAGCCAGACAAATATTCCCACTCCAAAATCGGAAAGTATGTATTTGCGGACTTTTCGCGACGTGTCCACTGAACTTTCCGATCAAAAGATCGGATGAGAAAAAGAAAAATTAAGACGAAACTACGCGGCTCGTCCATAGTTGGGAATTGTGAACCCGACAATAGCGACAACTGTGAACAACGTGAGCTCAAAAAAGCACGAAGACTTGGTTCAGATTGGGGGGAGAAAAAAAAAAAGCTTCTCTTTGGGAGCTCCCAGACAGCTTGGAACAGCGAGGTCAAATGTCAACAGAGAGGAAGTTTAATAGAGAAAGAACGAGATGACAACATGGGGTGGCCGGGAGGACGTTTGATTGATCGTTTCCTGTCTGTTTTCCACTTTGCTCTCCAGTTATGCATCCCCCTTCATGCTGCCTGCTTTCCATCTCCGCTGCTCGCTCTTAAACGCTTGTTTATTGGGACGAATGCTTCCATAGCAGTGTGTAAAAGTCAGAAAATGACTCAAGAAATCCATCGTTGAACAGTCATACCGCTGCTAATGAGTTATTAGGCTTTGAAACATTTCCAGCACAGCAGTGTGCTAACTCAAATATCCATAGGAATGTGCCATATTTAAAACCAGTTGAAACGCCGCCATTAAAATCATTCAGAACACACTGAGGTCAGTTTAGACAATGCAGTAGTAGCCACTGTTTGCGATTTGTGCGCACTGGGTCAGCCCGAGTCTCCCTCTCCTTTTTATTCCTCCATCTCCTCTCGGGTAAAAGCCGCTATTCAAACGCACTCCTTTGTTTAACCTTCTAATTGGAAGATGTCTGGCGGAAACGCAGTCATTTACGGCATCGCAACTCCGATCGCTCGCGCACACACACACACACACACAGACACACACACACACACACACACACACACACACACACACCTACACACACACGCACAGAGGCACCATAATCTCCCACAGCAGCTCTGAGAGAAAAAGAACAAAAAGACCGAAAACAAAAGATCAAATTATCTGCTGCATTTAATTACCCCGCAAACTAGACAGACACAATAACAGGGGGCTAAATCCACAGATTTGTCTGGGGTTCGCGAGAGTGTGATGGGAGAGGGAGAGAGCGCGCCCGAGAGCCCAGGCAGACTGATACTCCCTCTCCGCTTTGCAGCAGAGCTTTTTTTTCGCCCATTTTTTTGAAGGCATCGCGGAGTGAAGTGATGACAGCTTATCGGATTAGGGATCGTTGGATAATAAATACCCTTGTTTGATTTCTCCGCCCATACTCCTTAAACATGATTACTGCTTTTCCTGCTACCGCCAGCGTCACATTATGGCACATGGCGCGGACATTTGCATAATGTTTACAGAGATGGTAAGAAGCCGTGGCTGCAGAGCGGGTGGATGCTGAGGAATGCATGAGGCTGTCACCGCCCC